>JAINUG010000082.1:3063352-3068229 GCA_029706075.1 Aldrovandia affinis
GATAGGGAGAAACCTTGGGAGGAACCAGACTAAAAGGGGGGAGCCCATCCTCTTCTGGCCGACACAGGGTGTGTCAAAAAGACCGTATCATGGTCAGTCCAAGGTGAGTCAGGGCTGGCTGACTTTGCGCCTCGAGTTACGTAGTCAGTGGGAGGGGCTAAACCACGTGAAGGGGGTCCAGATCCAGGGACTGGGGTAGGCGTGGGGGTGAGGGTTGATGGGGGCAGCTCACACTTTTCAGGCTGAATATATTCTTACAGAACTTAATTACAAGCAGGTGCACGGAGTAGCAGTCCTTAAGCAGCTGGGACTAAAGACTAGAGAGAGGGGGGTAATACATACTTTAACATGCTTAATACATGCTTATGCATAGCTGATACATGCTTTAACTTAGCTAATACATGTGTTAACCTAGCTAATGTATGCTTTAACTTAGCTAATACATGTGTTAACTTAGCTAATGTATGCTTTAACTTAGCTAATACATGCTTAAGCATAGATAATACATACTTTAACTTACCTAATACATGCTATACATGAGGACGAGGGCTGGGAGGGGCTGGAGAGACAGTATTGGGGGAGGTCCTGGCCAGGAAATGGGGCCTAGTGTTTCTACAGCGCCAGCCGCAGTCTGAGCCTCAGTGATGTTTGGGAAACGGCGGTTAAGACATCCGCGTGTGGCGCTAACATAATTACGGAGCACTTAAGGCCGGGTGTTGTTTCACCCTGACAGAGCGCATAAATACAGGCTCTGTGTGCTGCAGGCTCTGTGTGCTGGAGGGCCAGGGGAAGGGCAGCAGGGCCCATGTCCACCTCCAACTCCAGTGCCACCTTCCTCATCGGGGAGGTAGGCCCGGCTCCGTCCGTCTCTCCCTCTCTCCACCCGCTCGGTCTAGAGTGATGTCTCTCTTTCCCGCTTGTGTTCTCTGCCTGCTCTGTCACTTCTCTCTCTGCTTTTGTTCGTCCCTTACGTTGTCTTTCCCACTCGCCTCTACTCTCCATGTGTCCAATAGCAGCAGATCCCTCAGCCCTGCAGAGCTACAGGGTCTGCTGCTGCTTTCTGTTTTCACATTTACATCAGCAACCAGCTCAGACCCTAGAAACCAGGTGAGGTGAGTTGCCTGTGTAACCAACTGCTTTATTTGATCAATTAAGTGCTGAGTAACAGTGAAACCCAGCAGACCATGCGGATCTCCAGGACCAGGGTTTGTCTTCTTAAACAATAATTTCCCCATAATTTCTATTCAAATTTCAGCTTTGTAGTGTTTGTAACTATTGTTAGTATTGTTTCCAAATGTTGGCATGAAGTGAATTGGAAAGTGGTAACAAAAATCAGCTCGAAGTGTGCTGAGGGGAACTGTGAGTTCCTGCCAATTGCAGCTGGAGCTCCCTCTGCTAGCCAGAGTGTGTCACTGCTGGTAATCGCAGACATTATTTACGGACGTACTCCATTAGCATTGGTCGTCTGTGCTGCAATGTTATTGCCGATTGTGATGTCATATGACTCACCTTGAACTTAGAATCTGGGCGGATTCTGCCGCTTTAGGTTTAGGGTTATTTAATGTCATTGTACACGTACAGAAATGTACATAAAATGTGATGCCATAAAATACTTTCAAAAACAGATAGATAAAAATAA
The DNA here is from genome assembly GCA_029706075.1 of Aldrovandia affinis. NCBI lineage: Eukaryota > Metazoa > Chordata > Actinopteri > Notacanthiformes > Halosauridae > Aldrovandia > Aldrovandia affinis. Next base: position 3,064,992 of record JAINUG010000082.1, read on the forward strand.
GACAAATATATGGACAGTGCACTTTAATGTCCTTTCAGTCGGCAGGAATTGAGACAAATCCATATTTTGTTACACATTCGCTCGATGGTATAGATTTCTTGCTATCCTCAGCGAGATGAGCCAGTCAGATGGTCAGTGTTATCTGTATATCAGCTAAATAAAACCATACCACTGTTCCTCCTACACATTCACAATTTACAACAAAAATGTCAACATATAATAAGTGATATCACATCACTGTTTACCACATACCTGTCTGTACAACTATTAATGTGCTGTGGAACATTTTGGGCATTACATTTTTCTCAGCCAATTAGGACATTTAAAAAAACCATTTTGTTCTGGTGATTTGTCAGGCTGCAAACGTCCTTCAAACGTTTTCCTGCATAAGTGTGACCTGGCCATTTTTAAAACATTGCAGGAATGGTTGGGGTTGGTTGCTACAAAATGGGGCTACAATGCTTTTATTCACAACCTCACCGTAATGTTGTGTTTACATTCACCACAACCTTACACAACGTATGTGTGTGTGTGTGTATGCATGTGTGAGTATATTTGTGTGTGTGTGTCTGTCTGCATGCTAAGGGCATAACCACATATTAAATATTGGGGGGGACATAATGAAAGGGAATGTTTTATACGGACAAATTATTGGGGGGGACAGATGTGACTGTTTTGGCGGGACATGCCCTCCCGGCTCGTTACGCCTATGGTGCATGCCCGTTTGATGAGCCAGTGTTTTAGAAGGAGGGGGATTGGTGCTTTGGTTTACAGCTTCTCGCTGGTTCTGTAGAATGGAGAGAAAATCTATTTTTGTGTTCTACTGTTTATAACAGCATCTTTACATTGAAATGGTTAATGCTAGAACTGGGGGCCGGGGGTTAATCTTGAATCCTCTCGCCCACTGCTTCTTTGAATTCATTTTTTTTTTTTTATATTTGCAACCACTTCCAATTCCCCACTTTAAAATAGACAGAAAGAAACAACAATGAATATACAAATACTGTGTGTGTGTGTGTGTGTGTGTGTGTGTGTGTGTGTGTGTGTGCGTGTGCGTGTGAGCACCCTGTGTGTGTGTGTATGTGTGTTTGTGCATGTGAGCGCACTGTGTGTGTGTGTGTGTGTGTGTGTTTGTGCATGTGAACACACTGTGTGTGTGTGTTGATACGGTTTACCAAAGTTTCACCCCTTAGACAACAGGTGTTTGATTGCTGATTAAGGCCATGCTCCCGATGCGTGGTTGCTCCGGTGCTGATTGGACCATTCCCAACTGCACTCTCCTCGACCTCATCTGGCCACGCCCCTGTTTGGAGTTTATAAAGGGTGGATCTGCATTTTTTTGGAAGAAGAAAACAAGTTTTTTCCTTTCTGTGACTTGAGAAACTTTTACATAGATCTTTACCTTACTTGCTTGTCCACTTTTCTTACTAGTGGGGGCTCATTCCAAGATTGAATTTTGGAGTCGTGTTGCGGTTGTCTGGATCAGAGTTGTGTGTGCGGTTGTGCTTCGTCTTTTTGTGAATTGTTATCCACATATAAAAATTGAGTTTAACCTGGACACGTTTTTTAAAGACACGACTATGGAACAGCTGAACTATTAGAACATAAGAACATAAGAATACATAATGATGAGAACGGGCCGTTCTGCCCATCTAGGCTCATCATGTCCTAATCTAAAGAGTATCTAGTACTACATCTAGCCTTGACTTGAATAGCCCAAGCGTTTCTGCCTCTACTACCTGACCTGGCAAGCTGTTCCAGGCATTGACAACTCTCTGTGTAAAGAAAAAAGTCCTAATATCTGTGCGGAATTTGCCTTTAACTAATTTCCACCTGTGGCCTCTTGTTCTGCTGACCCCACTTATCTTAAAAAATCTTTGGAATTTTACTTTGTTAATCCCTTTAGGAATTTAAAAACCTCAATCAAATCCCCCTAAGTCTCCGTTTGCTAAGTTTAAATAGATTGAGTGCCTTAAGTCTATCATCATAACTTTTACCTTTCATACCAGGTATCAGTTTAGTTGCCCTTCTTTGGACTTTTTCAAGAGCTTCTATATCTTTCTTGTAGTGCGGTGCCCAGAACTGCACACAGTATTCTAAGTGCGGTCTGACAAAGGCATTATATAACATTAATATAACCTTCTTTGATTTATACTCAATACTTTTTGCTATGTATCCCAGCATCCTGTTGGCTTTTTTCACTGCTGTAGCACACTGCTTTGATGCAGATAGGCTTTGATCAACTACAATTCCTAAGTCCTTTTCAAATTGAACACCTACTAACTTTTCTCCTCCCATAAAATACTCCTGTCTAATGTTTTTATTTCCCACATGCATAACTTTACATTTAGTAATATTGAACGTCATCTGCCATGTATCTGCCCATTTTGGGATTTTGTTTAAATCATCTTGGATTACTTTAGTCGATTCCAAACTGTTTGCCAAAGTTTAGTATCATCTGCAAATTTAACTATTTTGCTACTAATGTCCATATCAAGATCATTTATGTAAATAAGGAAGAGCAGAGGTCCCAGCACCGATCCCTGCGGGACACCACTGCCCACAGCACCGAGGTCAGATTCGGCTCCACCTACTGTTACTCTTTGTATTCGCCCTTGCAGCCAATTTTTAACCCACTGTGAAACTACTCCTGCAATTCCTACTGATTTCATTTTAGCAATGAGCCTCTCATGTGGTACCTTGTCAAATGCTTTCTGAAAGTCCAAATATATAATATCATAAGCCTGGTTCAGGTCAACACACTTTGTAGCCTCTTCGAAAAAGTCCAGGAGGTTTGTTAGGCATGACCTCCCTTTGAGAAATCCATGTTGGCTCTCCCTTAAAATACTATTATTTTTCAAGAATGATTCCAACTTATCCCTAATAATACATTCCATCATTTTACATGCGATGCAAGTTAAACTGACAGGCCTATAGCTCCCTGGGTCAGTACGGTCCCCCTTCTTATATATTGGAATTATACTACCCTGCTTCCAGTCATCTGGTATTTCTCCAGTGATTATGGATTGAATGAAAATATCTGTCAATGGTTTATATATAATTTCCCCAAGTTCTTTGAGTACTCTGGGATATATGCCATCCGGGCCTGCTGCCTTATTTGTCTTAAGTTTTTGTAGTTTTTGTAGTACTTCTATGTGCCTTATTTCAAAGTCCTCCAAAACATTCTGTACCTTGTCTATACATTTAGGCATATTTATAACCTCTTCTCTAGTAAAGC
>JAINUG010000082.1:3068329-3213697 GCA_029706075.1 Aldrovandia affinis
GCAGGCTAACTCTCTAAAGGGCATACTAATTAGTTCCTGAACTCTACAAATTCTGCAGGGCAGTCGAGACCAACAAGTTGGGCTTCGAGATCAAGGATCTTGCTCTCGAGATGCTTCACAAGCTGGCATCTGTCGCAGATAAACCCTCCTGGAAGTCTTCTTCCAGAAACGCAAATCATTCTGCAACACTCACACTGCACTGCCGGTGCCACATTTTCACCCTAAATATATCTACTGCTCTCCCTGCACTGAACGAATTACTGCCTAAAGAGAGACACCAAGTCGATTAAAATACTATATACACCTCGGTTCCGAACACTCAGGTGCAGAAATGTCTAAATGGAAACAACACTTAAAGCGAAATAAAAAACTTCCAGTCCGGTTTCTGTAGCAAGAGCGCTGGTAGCAGCCAACCAAAATGGCTATATGCTCTTACGCTGAAATACAACAATTAAATTTAAATTTATGCCAACAAAAGCTAGTTAGCTATAGTATATTTCCCTACTCTTGGATTTGCTCCTGAGAGGGCGAAAAACCACAAAAACCTGGCCGTCTGCTGGGTGTAATACAAATCGGTAACTTTTTAACAAGCTTTCGAAGCTAGACAGGAAAAAATGGAAAATTCCTCTCTGTCCCCTAACGGCGACAAACGTTTACCTTAAGAGCAAATATTGTATCCCTTTACCTTTCTGATGATAAACGCCGAACCCTAAGCAACAATACAAACACAATACAAACGATATCCCGACAGCAACAAACAATCCGCTCAAACGCTCAGCACGTATGACGTAGCAATCCCGTCAGGCAAAGCGGCAATTGGCAACCCTGGTTTGCTCAGCAAAATTTGCATCAGTGCAAGAAACTTGTAAGAAAGCAGACTTGTTGCTTATTTCAGAATATTATAACATTAAGGTAAGTTGCTCAGTTAGTAAGGAAGTAATAAAAAAAGCGATCGTTAATGTGTTAGTGGAGCAGCAAGTTATTTTGGGTGATGCTAAGGCAGCTGATGATAAGGAAACGTTGGCTATGGAGGGTACTGAGATTGCTCGTAACCAGTTTCAACTAGAGATGAAACGTCTAGAACAGTGATACTCAAAATCCGGCCCGGGGGCCACTTCCGGCCCGCGACGCAATTTTGATTGGCCCCCCAATCAATAATGATAAAAAAAGAATAATAATAATTCATTACAAATTAAAACGGTTGATGCTGGAAACAAGCACTTTAACCCCAAATGGACAGACGAGTTCGCTTTTATTTTACCATCTCATGTCAATCCCGAACAGCTGTGTTTGATTTTTCAAACTACAGTGTCAGTTATCAAGGTCACCAATATGAAGCGCCATTACAAAATGAAACATGCTAGCTTCCACACTGCTTTCCCGCTCACTAGCACAGCCAGACGAGAAAATATATATTCATACAAAAAGATGAAATATTCATACATCGCCTCCAGAACCAGCAGCTACAGCAACCAAAAAGGCCACCGCTGCCTTTCGTGTGACTTGGGAGCTATCTAAAAGGCAAGCCATTTGTGGATGCTGAACTAGTGAAACAGTGTACTTTAGGAATGGTGGAGGAATTATATGCTGGGAAGAAAAATAAAGAGGACATTACATTTTTACCTTTTAAGCATTTAGAAGACGCTCTTATCCAGAGCGACTTACAAGATGTGCATTAACCCATTAAGACCTGGAGTGACGTTTAGGTCGCATCGATTTTGCGATTAATGAAATGCGCTGTGATTCGCTGAAATAGACGTGGGGAAATGAAGTGCGTTGGTGTCGGCTTTTTTAGAAATTTTTTCCAGAAAACCCTCAGGTTTTAAGAGGTTGTGTAGAATAATTGCTTAGGTTTTAATAGGCGTTTTTAGCAGGCATTTTAGGTCTGAATGGGTTAATACATGGTAGGAACAATCATAGTTCACGCTTTTATTTTATTTTTTATTAAATGAGTAGGCAGGGATACATATACAAGAAGTGTTGAGCAAGTAGGCAGTGCTGATGACAATTGGGTAGATGTACAGAATTCAGTGGAAGTGGAGTCTGAAAAGGTGGGTTTTGAGTCTCTTGCAGAAGATCGCAAGTGATTCCACGGTCCTGACCGATTGCAGAAGGTCATTCCACCACCGAGGGGTCAGGACAGAGAAGAGGCGAGACCGCGAGGAGCGGCTGCCGGGCGCCCGGAGGGATGGGACAGTCAGTTTGCCAGAGGAGGCTGAGCGGAGGGGTCTGGCTGGGGTGTAGGGTGTGATGAAGACATTATCAAGCGTGTTAAACTGTGCAGCTATCTGACTCAACAGCGATGCGTAGGGTTGAGGTTTTATAGGACTGCTTTTCATCTTTGCTGTCGGATCTGAAATCGGAGGGGTTGGAGTACATGTCTATGGCATGGTAATGGATCAAACGGATGCAGCTCAGCTATCAGTATTTGTAAGGTACTTTGATGGAAATGTTTTCAAAGAGGAGTTACTGTGCATTTTGCCCCTGACAACTAACACAGATTGCTTTACAGATTTTTGCTACTGTAAAGCAATTTTTTTATGTTAATTCTTTGGACCTTGGTTAAATCAGCCTCCTTGTTACCGATGGTGGCCCATCTATGATTGTAAAGGGGGATTTGCATCACATTTAGCAGCAGAATATCTCACCGTCAACTTGCTACATTGCATCATTCATCAGACTGTTTTGTGTCCAGTAAGATGAAACAAACCATGGACATGGTGATCAAAACTGTGAACTACATCTGTTCAACATCAAGTCTGCAGCACCGGCTTTTCAAAATGTTGCTCAAAGAGCAGGCGGCCAAATACTCAGACCTCCTCCAGCACAACATATGCTGGCTGAGCAGGGGATGTGTTCTTGAGAGATTCTTTGCACTGTGAAAAGAGGTAACTGAATTTCACTCCAGCCAGAAATCTGCCAAAGCAGAGGAGTTATCCTCATTTATGCAAGTTTATAGCCCATCTCACATTTCTGTGTGATATCACGAGCCACCTGAACAAACGTAATCTGCAACTGCAGGATGGAGGTGCAAGTGTTGGATACCTGTTCCATAAAGTAAATGCATTCCGGGCTAATTTAGATTTATTCTGATCTAAAGGGGAGAAAGTTACACTTTCCTACTCTGCGTGATGTCCCTGCAAATGCAACTTCACTGTCATCAATGGAGGCATTGCTGAAAAGTCTGAGAAACAATTTCAAGATGCGTTTTGACCATTTCAAAATCCCAAGTGAAGTGCTCCCATTTGTCCGCAATCAATTCAACGTCACTACCACCGGGACATGTCCAGCCAAAGCGAAGGCTCTGCTGCCCGGTATTGTCGAGGCCACATTCCAGCTGGAGATAATTCAGCTACAAACCAACAATGTCCTGAAAGCCAAATTCAATGAGGAAGAACTGTGTGCGTTTTGCACTCGTACTGCACAGCAGTATAACAACTGCTGCAAACTTGCCATTAACCTTTTGACAGTGTTTGGATCTACCTATATTTGTGAGTCAGGATTTTCAACCATGAATCTGATTAAGAATCACAAGCGCAATAGAGTCACAGACTCACACCTCAACCAGTGCATGCACTTCGCTCTGACATCACATACACTACCGGTCTTAGAACACCCCCATTTTCAGTTTTTTACTGAAATTTAAGCAGTTCAAGTCCAGTGAATAATCTGAAATGTTACAAAGGTAAGCGGTAAACTGCCAGAGGTTAAAAAAAAAAAAAGTTTAGGTTACCAAAAACTGAAAATATTGTAAATTGTTTGGCAGTAGTAGTTTCCTACACCATCAAAAGGCACTTGGAAACTGGAGGAAACTCTGACAGGAAGACCCAAAGCCACAGCAAAATCAGAAGACAAGTTTCTGAGAGTCAACAGACTCAAGCACAGCTTAACACTGGTCGAAGTAAGGAAGTCTCAGTTTCAACTGTGAAGAGAAGACTTCAAGCTGCAGGTTTGACAGGTCGAGTGGCAGTAAGAAAGCCATTGCTGAGATGGCAAAATAAGAAAAAGAGGCTTGTCTGGGCCATGAAGTACTGCCAGTGGACTACTGAAGACTGGAAGAAGGTCTTATGGACTGATGAGCGGAGTTGGAGCGGAGATATCACCCCTCTCACTAGGTAACCTTGAGGCCAAAATACACCGGAACGACGAGCGTCAAGACAGATGCAGCTATTATTTTCAGGTAGTTTTTTAATCTGTATTTTCCTTAGCTAGCTCTCAAACTTGATAGTTAAACATACAGAAAGCTAATAGCTACTTATGTACATTAGTTGTTGTTATGGAAGATTACTAGTTGTTGTTTAAATTATACAGAATTATCCAATATACAGAAAAATGTGGACTATAGCAAATGCATTTTATTAAATGTGCAGAATAGAAATGAAAGGCCAAGCCAAAAAATACTGTCATTGCACCTTTTGAACAGGCCTATTATATGTTTTGTGAAAATAAAGCAAATGAAAGAGAGAAGTGATCAAGTATCATTAATGTTACCATGTCATTTTATCAACTGGCCCCCGGCCCCTTGCCATTTTCATAATGTGGCCCTCAGGTTAAGCTATTTGAGTATCCCTGGTCTAGAGTTTAAGGAGAATGAACTAGACATGCAGAAGGAGTTAGATATGCAAAGACATTCGCAGGAGTTAAAAGAGAAGGAACTAGACGTACAGAAGGAGTTGCCAGAGAAGGAACTGGATATGCAGAAAGCTCTGCGCTTAAAAAAGCTGGAGATGTGATGAGAAATATCCAAATGGTTCTGCCATTTTGCGAGGCAAAGGTGGAAAAATATTTTTCTCATTTTTAAAGGATTGCTATAACCTTGAAATGGCCCAAACAAAATTGGACCATGCTTTTGCAGTGCGTATTGAGGGGAAAAGCCCAAGAAGCGTATTCGTCACTATCGGTAGAACAGAGTTTGGATTATGAGGTAGTGAAAGCTTCTATTTTGCGAGCGTACGAGTTGGTACCGGAGGCTTATTGCCAAAAATTCTGGCAGTATCGAAAGTTGGACTGTGTGTTTCACAAGAAGTGCAGAAACTTGATCAACTCGGAGAACTGCTCATTTTGGAAGAATAAAAAAATTGTCTGCCTGAGCATGCAGTAACTTACTTAAATGAACAGGAGGTAAGCTTGATTTCGAAAGCCGCTGTGCTTCCTGATGAGCATGTCCTTACTCATAAGAATGTGTTTGTGGACAATTCATCAATACGTCGTAGTGACATTAAGGAAAAAGAATCTCCGAAAAGCACCGGTGGGTCGGTGAAGGACAGTACTCCTGCTGCCGTTGGTAGTGGTAACCAGGAGGATTTAAGTGAAAAAGAAAATCGAATATGCTTTTATTGTAAAAACAAAAATGTGGGCATCTGTTGGCGAATTGTTATCTTTTGAATAAAAAGAATCTTCGGCTCCTTCCAACAAGTGTCTCCACTCCTCCAGGGCGAGCTTAACTGCCAGCAACTCCTTTAACGATGACGGCTGAGGCCACTCCACCACTGCCTGGATCTATGACGGATCTGGCTTCACCTGCCCACACTCCACGATGTACCCTAAAAAACTCACAGAAGAAACATGAAATTCGCATTTCTCTGCCTTGACAAATAATTGATTTTCCCAGAGTCTCTCCAGGACCTGCCAGACATGCCGTGTGCGTTCCTCCAGGTTGCGGGAGAAAATATCGTCCAGGTAAACGAACACTGACCGGTTGAGTAGGTCCCGGAGGACGTCGTTGACCAAAGCCTGGAACACTGCAGGGACGTTGGTAAGCCCAAACGGCATCACCCGGTACTCGGTGGCCCAGCGGGGTGTTGAACGCAGTTTTCCACTCGTCCCCCTCCCGGATCCGAACAGGGTGGGAAGCATTACGGAGATCTAACTTAGTAAACACAATAGCCTCACATAAAGGCTCGAACACAGAAGGGGGGCAGAGGGTACTTGTTTTTGATAGTGATGGCGTTAAGACTATGGTAATCGATACACGGACGGAGTGTTTTATCCTTCTTGGTGACGAAGAAAAATCCTGCACCGACTGGGGACGAGGAGGGTTGAATGATACCTGCTGCAAGTGAGTTGTGGATATAAGTCTCCATAGCTGCTCTCTCCGGCCGGGACAGGTTGAACAGACGACTGGAAGGCAGAGGAGCCCCTGGAAGCAGGTCGATGCAGCAATCATAAGGCCTATGAGGAGGCAACGACGACGTTCGGCTCTTGCTGAACACCTCCGCTAGGTCGTGGTAAACTGGAGGAACAGAGGACAGGTCCGGAAGCGCAATATTGGATGGAGCTGAAGCGTCCTCCGCGGGTGCTCGAGCGGACTGGAGACACGTGGCGTGGCAGTAGGAACTCTAGCTCTGGACCTTATTTGTGACCCAGTTCAGGTGAGGGTTGTGGAGTCTGAGCCAGGGTTGACCAAGAACCAGAGGGGACTGGCGCGAGGAGATGATGTGGAGTTGGATGGTCTCTCGGTGGTTGCCAGACAAAATGAGCTGCAGAGGTTCGGTGGTGTGCATGACATGGACCAAAAGGTTCCCATCCAGTGCGTGGGCCCTGAGAGGAACGGCGAGGGGCCGAGTGGCGATACCAGCCTGTTGGACCAGCTTGGCATCAATACAATTTCCATCCGCCCCGGAGTCCACCAGGGCGCATAACGGCAGGGACTGACAGTTCCAGATGAGCGTGGCCTCAAACTGGAATCAAGACTGGGCGGCTGCAGGAAAAAACGATGTGGCTCACCAGTATGCCCAGTTCTACTGGTGAGCCTTGGCTTTTAACCGCAACGGACAGGTGACCAGGTAGTGGCCCATGTTACCACAATAAAGACAGATGCCCATCTTCAATCTTCACCCGCGTTCCTCCTGGGAGAGGTGTGCTTTGCCCAGCTGCATGGGCTCCTCAGCCGAGGGCGGATCGTCTCTCGGTGGTCGGGGAGAGAAAAGAGGGATCCGGATGAGAAGGTGTTACGTTCCACGTGTATGTGTGCTTTTGTCTTCTCTGTTTCCGTGTTCCGTAGGAGTGCCATCCGCCATTCCATTCGCCTTCCCTACTGTCAATCATTTCTGTGTCCTGGTCCCGCCTCCACCAATCACCTGCCCTTCTATAAAAACCCCATGACTGCTCCTGCAAGATCCCTTTTGCCCTTTTGCTGTTTGTTTGCTGAACGTGAGAGACAGAGAGTGTGTGTCCTTTGAAAGTTTGGAAGTGAAAGTGTATGGTTAAGTTTGTTTGTTCCCACTTAGGCCTTGGGATAGGTAAGAGGGAGGCCTCCATACATTTTCATCGATAGGTCAATCCTGTGTATAGAGACATTAGGAAAGGGGTGGTTGCCATCTGTGTACCTTTGTTTACGGGTAGCTAGTGTAGATTAGATAGGTAGACTTTTATTTCGTATAAAGGTTTAGATAGTCAGCCTATCTTAGTTTTTGTTTGTAGCTAGCCTGTTCTGTTTTACTAAGTTCATTTCTTTGGCAACACCCGTGTCCCTTGGCCTTGTGTCTTTGTGTTTGTATTTCACCTTTGTAAATAGCCTCACTATTGTCTGTAAATATATGTATATAAACACCACCCCTCTTGCCTTGTCTTTATTATTTACCCTCATAATTCGTTCAAGACCCGATCCAATTAAGACTAATATGTTACGGTCTCCCGCACTCCCTAAAAGCCGTCGGGGTCGTAACATAAATGGGGGCTCGTCCCGGAGATTGAGCGATTGTGTGTGTGAATAATATTGTAAAGGTTAGTATTGGTAGTGTGTGTAATAGTAGGCTAGTTCACGTATGGTGTGCTTGCGCTTGTTATTTGTGGTTGCTATTGTTAGTGTTACTGTGAATATTGTTGTGTAGTGTTGTATAGTACAACTAGCTATATAACAATTAAGACAATGGCTTCGTCACATTTTGATTTGGAGTTGTTTATTAATGAACCGTCCATCGTTATTTTTGAACAGTGTCGTAAGGCGGATTTATTCATTATCGCGGAGCATTTTGGCGTCTCTGTTAGCCGGTCTCTTCTTAAAAAGGAGATTCGTTCGGTCGTGTGGGATAAGCTCGTGGAGCTGGGTCTCTTTATCCGGCCTGTTTTGTCCCTGGTGCCGGACGCTGAACCGATGTTGGGTGCTACGGCTTCCTCTGGATCGGAGGAAAAGGAGGAGACGCCGCCGGTTACCCTGCCGAGGTTTGAGGCGTTCTCTTCGCGAACCTCTTCTGGGTCAATGGTTGGGGCGAGGTTGAAGATCCGTTTGGCCCGCCTGCAACTAGAAGCACAGGAGAGAGAACAGGAGAGAGAAATACAGGAGAGAGCCAAGGACAGAGAGGAGAGAGCCCAGGTAAGGAAACTGGCATTGCGGAAAATGGAGATTGAGGCAGAGACTACCTCAAGCTGCGGCAATTGGAGTTGCAGAACGCCGCTGCACAGTCGGTTGTGTCCACAGCCGCCTCAGGTACGTCCACGCCATTCACTGGACTCTATGATGTGAGGAGACATGTGGCTCTTCCTCCCTTTAATGAGACAGAGGTGGATACCTATTTTAGCACTTTGAGCGCCTCGCTACCGCACTTCAATGGCCGAAAGACATTTGGACAACATTGTTACAGTGCACATTTTCCGGTAAAGCGCAGGATGCTACTGCTACCTTGTCTCTTGAGGACAGTTTGAATTATGAAACTGTGAAGGCTGCTGTGCTGCGTGCTTATGAGTTAGTGCCGGAGGCATATAGACAGAAATTCCGAAACCAACGAAAAGTCCCGACTCAGTCCTTTGTTGAGTTTGCAAGGGAGAAGGGAATGGTGTTTGATAAGTGGTGTGCTGCTAGCAAGGCTACGGATTTAAATTCTCTTCGAGAATTAGTTTGTTGGAGGAATTTAAAAAGTGTACACCAGAGCGTTGTGTGGTATATCTTAATGAGCAAAAGGTTACGTCCTTAAATGAGGCGGCCATCTTTGCTGATGAGTTTACTCTCACGCATAAAACGGTGTTCGTGTCATCCCGTGAGAAGGCTTCTGATGACGACTTACCTGTTAACTCACAGCTGAAACGCCCGAACTCTCCACCGATACGCTCCAAGGAAGAGCGAGAGTGTTTCTATTGCCATAAAGCGGGTCATGTTATTGCTGACTGTTTTCAATTAAAGAAGAAAAACTCAAGCCCACCAAGACCTACCGGTTTCGTGAAAGTAGTCTCAGAAACTACTCAGTCCTCCAGTAGCCGCGACAGAGGTGACGTTGGCTACGACGCCTTCATGTTTGATGGTTTTGTGTCGCTATCTGGTGTAGCGAAGGATCAGAAGGCAATTCGGATTTTGAGAGACACTGGTGCGTCGCAATCCTTCCTCTTGGCTGGTGTCTTGCCCTTATCAGATGCGACTTCCGGTGGTGCGAATGTAATGGTACAGGGAATCGAAATGGGCTTTGTAACTGTTCCATTGCATAAAGTGCATATTAAGACCGATTTAGTCTCTGGGTATTTTAAAGTAGCCGTGCGTTCCGTTTTACCAGTCCCAGGTATAGCCTTTATCATGGGGAACGATATAGCAGGTGGTAAAGTGCTACCTGTACTGAAGGTTTTGAAACAACCGAAAACGTGCGCTACGCCCGACATCCGGCAACCTCGCCCTGATGTGTTCCCCGCCTGTAGGCTTAGCCGAGCAGGTGAATCTGAATTCCATTCACGGAAATGGGGTGAGCAGGTGAAAGATATGCCCTCGATTAAGCTGCCAGTCACGCGCGAACAGCTTATTGTAACTCAGAACACTGATCACCTAGGGGTAACAAGAAAACGTAGGAGTGTTCCAGCATTGTTTTTGCCACAAGTTAGGAAAAAGAAACACAAGAAAGGTACCGACAATGTGTTGGCAGACGCATTGTCTCGTGTATATTAGGATACATTGTAGCCATGTGTTTTTGTAATTTCGTATTTTGAACTGACTGTATTTTGAGTAATAAGTTCGTTCTTATTGGTGGAAGTGTTACGTTCCACGTGTATGTGTGCTTTTGTCTTCTCTGTTTCCGTGTTCCGTAGGAGTGCCATCCGCCATTCCATTCGCCTTCCCTACTGTCAATCATTTCTGTGTCCTGGTCCCGCCTCCACCAATCACCTGCCCTTCTATAAAAACCCCATGACTGCTCCTGCAAGATCCCTTTTGCCCTTTTGCTGTTTGTTTGCTGAACGTGAGAGACAGAGAGTGTGTGTCCTTTGAAAGTTTGGAAGTGAAAGTGTATGGTTAAGTTTGTTTGTTCCCACTTAGGCCTTGGGATAGGTAAGAGGGAGGCCTCCATACATTTTCATCGATAGGTCAATCCTGTGTATAGAGACATTAGGAAAGGGGTGGTTGCCATCTGTGTACCTTTGTTTACGGGTAGCTAGTGTAGATTAGATAGGTAGACTTTTTATTTCGTATAAAGGTTTAGATAGTCAGCCTATCTTAGTTTTTGTTTGTAGCTAGCCTGTTCTGTTTTACTAAGTTCATTTCTTTGGCAACACCCGTGTCCCTTGGCCTTGTGTCTTTGTGTTTGTATTTCACCTTTGTAAATAGCCTCACTATTGTCTGTAAATATATGTATATAAACACCGCCCCTCTTGCCTTGTCTTTATTATTTACCCTCATAATTCGTTCAAGACCCGATCCAATTAAGACTAATATGTTACGGTCTCCCCCGTACCCCTAAAAGCCGTCGGGGTCGTAACAGAAGGGGAAATAGAACTCACCGAGGTGAAGCGACCTGTCTTCTCCCTCCGACGCTCCCGCAAACGGTTATCAACCCTGATGGCGAGGGAAACCAGGGCGTCGAGGCAATCAGGGTAGTCCCTCATAGCCAGCTCGTCCTTCACCACGTCCCCTAACCCGTTTCGGAAAGCCCCTTGAAGCGATGCGTCGTTCCAGCCAGATTCCGCGGCCAAGGTCCTGAACTCCACCGCGTACTCAGCCACACTACGGTTCCCCTGGCGGAGATGGAACAGGCGTTGGGCGGCATCTCTTCCACCAACCGGGTGATCGAAGACCTTCCTCATCTCAGCGACAAACACAGAGTACTGGGAGCTGGCTGTCCCAGATGGCAGTGGCCCAATCCCACGCAACCCCCCAAGGCAGCCCATGATGAATGCGATCTTCGCCTGGTCTGAGCCGTAGGAAGAGGGTTGCTGGTGGAAAACAATGTCACACTGCATTAAAAAACCCTTGCAGTTCCCCAAATCGCCATGGTAGCGCTCCGGGTGGGGGATGCGGGGTTCCCTGGGTTGAACAACCAGTGGGCTGGCAGGTAGTGCGGGTGCAGGGACGTTGGGGGAAGCTGTTTGAGCTGGAAGAGGGAAACTGGCCGTGAACTGGGAAATCTGGTCTCCCATTTGTCCCATGTGGCAGGAAAGGTTCCTCAGTGCTTCCATCGTCTCCCTCAGTAGCTTGTCCTGCTGATCCATGCAGGCCTCCTGGCAGGCGATCCGGTGGTGAGGCACCATTGAGTCCGCTGGGTCCATATCTGGCCAAACCGTTCTGTTAGGATGTAGACGCTGACTTGGACCAAAATGCAGACTCCGGAACAGAACTTGGATTGCACTCCACACAGGAGGCGTTTAATGGCTGAGTGCAACAAAAGGGTAACTGGAGAAACAGACAGGAAGCTGGCAAAACAGAACAGGCTGGACGGGCTACAAAAAAACTAATAAACAAACAACAAAATACAACTGGCAAAAATCGAACTGGAAAAACAGAGTGAACCAAACTAGGGCAGTACAAGATACACGAGTACGGTTTGGCACTGGAGAGTGTGAGTGCTGAACTTAAATAGGAAAGGGTGAAATTACTAAATTGATTCTGGCATGCGGAATGTGCAGGGGAGTGGGTGTGATAGGCTGAATCTAACGAGAGGAAAAAAGGAACTGAGTGCGGAATGCGGGGAAGCCACGCCCAGCCTAAAACAAAAGACACACAGGGTAAAAGCAAAAACAAGACATGACATGCAAGGAACGGAATGGCAAAAAACACGAGGAAGGTGGACAGAACGGGGCTGCGATGTTACAACGGATTATGGATTACGTTAAGGATTGGACGCTAATTGAAGAATCAGGTGTGTAAAAACCTGTTACGGTTTCGCGAGATACTGGGGTGGCTCAGTCCTTTATACTAGAAGGTGTGCAGCCATTATTGGAAAAATTGTCTTTAGATTCAAGTGTGTTGGTGCAGGGGTTTGGAATGAATTATATCAATGTACCTTTGCACACCGTAATTCAAAAATCTGACCGTGACTAGATGTGTCGTTGTGGGCGTGCGTCCTTGTCTTCCTGTGGAAGGTGTAACCTTGTAACCTTCATTTTTTGGAACGATTTAGCTGGTGGTAAAGTTTGAGTTAATCCTGAGGTGACTTCTGTCTCATTTGTCACTGATCGCCATGATCAGCTTGTGCGTGAATACCCTGACGTTTTTCCCGTTTGTGGTGTTACTTGTGCTTTGGCTAAGAGACTTTGTGAATGCTCTGATGTTGGAAGTGATATTCATTTATCTGATACGTTCATTGTGAATCCTGACTTGAATGACCGGCATGCTGCTTCTGCAGAAGGAGGTTCGGCTGAATCACTGGTTGTGGAGACGAGCATTGTTGAGTCTTGTGTGGGGCTTGGAAAATTGTCTCTGTCACGTGAACAGCTAATCGAGGAACAGAGGGCTGACCCTGCTCTTTCCTCTTTCGTCACCAGTGCGGTTTCTACAGAAATTGATGCCGTACCTACTGGGTACTTTGTGAGAAATTTAGTTTTGATGCGAAAATGGCGACCACTTACTGCTTCAGCTCAGGGGGAGTGGAGTGTTAATCAAATAGTGGTTCTATCAGCTTATCGCCGTGAAATATTGTGCTTGGCTCACGATCATTGCCTTGCTGGGCATTTGGGGGTTAACAAAACGTATGACCGGGTGTTGAGACATTTTTTTTGGCCTGGTTTGAAAGCGGATGTGGCAAAACGTTGTAAGACTTTTCATGTATGTCAGATGGCTGGCAAACCGAATCAGCAAACCACCAGGTCCTCTGTATCCAATCCCCGCTATGAGTGAACCATTTGAAAGAATAATAATAGATTGCGTAGGCCCATTGCCTCGCACCAAAGCGGGAAATCAGTATGCCTCGACGCGATTTTGTGAAGCTATTTCGTTACGGAAGATAACTGCTCCTGTCATTGTTAAGGCTTTAATCAAGTTCTTTTCATTATTCAGTCTTCCCAAGACTATTCAGTCGGACCAAGGGTCAAACTTCATGTCCAAAACCTTTGCACAGGTTTTGAAGCAGCTTGCTATTCAACATTGCTATTTGAGTGCTTACCACCCAGAGTCACAGGGTGCTTTGGAGAGATTTCATCAGACTTTGAAATCTATGCTGTCTGCATACTGTTTGGAATTCGAGAGAGATTGGGACGAGGGGGTTCCTTTAATGTTGTTTGCTGTGCAAGAGGTGACACAGGAATCTCTAGGGTTCCGTCCTGCGGAATTAGTGTTTGGTCACACAGTTCGCGGTCCGTTAAAACTGCTAAATGAAAAATGGCTAACGGATGATTCTACCATGAATCTCCTAGATTATGTTTGTGATTTTCATGTTCGACCGACGGGTTAAGTCGAGAGAGTTCTCGCCTGGCGAGAAAGTTCTGGCTCTGCTACCCATTCCTGGTTCTGCATTGCAGGCTAAATATAGTGTACCTTACATGGTGGAAAGTAAGGTGAGTGAGTGTGATTATATTATTTAGACTCCTGAGTGCAGAAAGAGAAGTCAACTGTGTCACTCACATTAATATGCTGAAACGGTACTGTGATCGAGAGGGTGAGGTAACTGGAGTACAAAATGTAAAACCCGTTATGCCTTGCGCTGTTGCGGCTCTATCTGTGGAATCTGATGAGGGGGAGGTGTTTATGCCTAAATCTGTGCAAGAGGGTCGTTTGCGTAATTCGGAAATATTAGCGAATTTTCAGTCTCACATATCTAATTTGTCGTCCGCTCAGCAGGCTGAGATTACCGATATGATTATGTCCCACGCTGAGTTATTTCCCGATGTGCCTACCCGTACCAGCCTTTTTGAACATGATATTGATGTTGGGGCTGTGATATTGAGTAATGGCTTTTGGAATGCGGAACGCTCCTGCTACTTTTCAGAGGTTGGTTAATACTGTGATATCTGGATTATCAGGCTGTGAGGCTTATTTGGACGATGTAGTAGTTTACAGTGCTTCTTGGGCGGAGCACATTCACCAGATCAGAGCACTCTTCAAACGGCTTTCACAAGCTAATCTCACATTGAATCTGGCAAAATGCCAGGCCACGGTTACGTATCTTGGTAAGATCGTCGGGCAAGGCCAGGTTTGTCGGTGGATGCGAAGGTTGAGGCTATCTCTCAGTTCCCAGTTCCTACGTCTCGACGGGAATTGTGACGCTTCCTTGGTATGGTCGGATATTATCGCAGTTTCTGTAAAAAACTTTGCTGCGATTGTTACCCCCTTAACATACCTGTTGTGTATGGTGTGTATAGTGTAAAGGTACCTTTTGTTTGGTCTGACCCGTGTCAGCTAGCTTTTAACAATGTTAAAGCTCTTCTGTCTAGTGCTCCTGTTCTCTCTGCCCCAGATTTTGAAAAACCTTTTAAACTTGCAGTGACTCGGGTGCTTGAGCTGTGCTCCTGCAGGACAATTTGCACGGAGTGGAACATCCAGTTTGTTATTTCTCTAAGAAATGTAACCGTCACCAGTGAATTTATTCAACCATTGAAAAGGAGGCGCTCGCCCTGATCCTCGCACTCTAGCATTTTTACGTGTATGTGGGGTTTGCCCCTCAGGCAGTGGTGGTGCTCACTGACCACAATCCTCAGTTTTTTCTCCGCCGAATGCAGAATCAAAACCAATGGCTTATGTGGTGGAGTTTGTTCTTGCAAGAACATAATCTCGACATTCAACATATTCGTAAGGATAATATCCTTGCTGACGCGTTGTCTCGAGTGAATGAGGTAAGATTTGAACCTACTTCAGAATCGCAAAGTGTAAATGAGTTCTTTAATAATAATACTTTTTTTAAATTAAGTTATTTGTTCGGCACTGTCTTGTGTGAAGTGTGTTAACTTTAGTTTTTTCTTAAGTGTGGGGGTGTTACGGTTGACCAAAGTTTGACCCCTTAGATAAGGTGTTTGATTGCTGATTGAGGCCATGCTCCTGATGCATGGTTGCTGATTGGACCATGCCCAACTGCAATCTCCTCAACCTCGTCTGGCCACGCCCCTGAGTTTATAAGGGGTGGAGCGGCATTTTTTTGGAAGAAGAAGAAAAAAAGTTTGACTTCAGCTGTGCCTTTTGAGAAACTTTTACTTTTTTTTATGTACATTTTGATAGCTAGGGAAGCGTAGAGTAGGGGAAGCAGTCTACGGAAGAATGCATCCATGTTGATTCGCACGGGAGTGAGTTTACAACCTATTCTCTCTGGTGCTAGGGCTTAGTCAGACTGTTTTATTTATTTAGTATATCCGCCCGATGTCATGTGAGTATGTCCATTATCTGTCATCTGTCTTAAATAAATCCTGTATTTTCTTTAAGACTCGTGGCTCGAAGGAATATTTGTTGTCGCATCCCATCTTGGTTCACCATCCGGCTATTGAAGTGTGGGTGTTTTTTATAGGGTCATAACAGTGTGCATGTGAGCACACTGTGTGTGTGTGTGTGTGTGTGTGAGAGAGAGAGAGAGAGAGCACACTGTGTGTGTGTGTGTGTGTGTGTGTGCATGTGAGCACATTGTGTGTGTGTGTGTGTGCGTGTGTTTGTACATGTGAGCACACTGTGGGCCCTAATTTGGTGAATCAGGACGGTGTCGGTAACGCAGACGCAAAGTGAGGACGGTGGCCCTTCAGGGCGTGTCTAACGCAATTACGGTAATTTCGTGACCGTTGTAAAAGAGGTTGGATTAACTTTAAAAAAATACATGTGGGTATGGTGGGGGTTTGGTTTCATACTGGCCAATCAGAACACCTATTTTCTATCCCTTTAAATACCAGTGCGCTAACGCTATAGCAAATTGGCAATTTCCTGACATGGATGACAGTTTTGCGCGGCTGTGCCAGAAGCGTTTCTCAAAAGAGGAGAACGCTTTGCTTGTGCGGAAGGTGCGGAAAAGTTGGCGCGTGAATCAGAGGGGGAAAACAAGGCGCACATTAATTTGTTATTTTCATGATTTGAGTTTATATTTTGAGACCTACATTGTTAAAAGAAAGATTTCAGATAACCCTATGTACATATGTGCGCATCAATAAAGTCACCAAATTGCACAGGGCGCCAGCGTTTGCGTTAAGAGGTGGTCTAGTTGGACGTTAGCGCAAACTCATTATTTGACACCAAACTTGCATAGTGCCGACTGTTTTCATTTTCACACCCCCTATTGCGCTGCCCAACCCATAGTCGCGCGAATGCCTTCATTGCACACCACGAAATTGCCAAACTCGGCGGAGACGGGAAATATTCAGTTTGCAACAGACGAAACTGGCAATTCGCCAGCGGTAGGGCATAACGCCGCTTAGCACCTGCACGAAAATAGGGCCCTGTGTTTGTGTGTGTGTTCGTACATGTGTGCATATGTGTGTGTGTTTGTACATGTCAGCACACTGTGTGCATGTGAGCACACTGTGTGTGTGTGTGTTTGTACATGTGAGCACTCTGTATGTGTGTGTGTGTGTGTGTTTGTTTGTACATGTGAGCACACTGTGTGTGTGTGTGTGTGTGTGTGTGTGTGAGCATACTGTGTATGTGTGTGTGTGTGTGTGTGTGTGTGTGAGCACACTGTGTGTGTGTGTGTGTGTGTGTGTGTGTGTGTTTGTACATGTGAGCACACATGCAGACACACCCCAACCCTGCATGGATACATGGATACAGATTCCTTATATGCAGTTGTTTGTGCCTCTGGGTGGATGGATCTGGGGGATTGGGGGGATCTGGGTCATTGACCTGGTGAGTTTCTAACGCAGGGCTGCAGTAAGAATGCCCTCTCCTCACTTCACTTACGCAGTGTAAGTGTGTGGGTGTGCGTGTACATGCGTGCATGTATGTGTGAGTGTATGTGTGTGTGTGCGAGTGTGTGAAACAACGTCATGATGAGAACATGTCTTAACATTGTGTGTGTTAAGGTTGTACACAAACCTACTGGTAACACATTGGGAACGGTCAGGGAACCAATCATTGTTTTTCAGGACAGAAGCGCTAACAGGCCTCCTCCGCCCTGCGACTCTTTTCCTGAAGCTACGTTATTCAGAGATGACAGAATTGGGACTTGGTAAAGAGCCAAAGATAGCCTAGCATCGAGGCCCACGTCCCAAACTGCTCCAAGAACATGGTTCCGCTGCTGGTTTTCTGTTTTCACCTGAAAATCAGCAGCCAACTGCGTAATCGACTGCTTTAATTGATCAATACGTTCTGAGTAGCAATGAAAACCAGCACGCCCTGTGGCCCTCCAGGACCAGGGTTGGGGACCCCTGCTCCAAAACATTCCTGCATAATGAATTTCCTTCGAGGCTTAATAAATTCACACCTGTAGCAGAAAATCACACCTGTAAAATCAGTATAACAGCCATGTGGGAGACACGTGCACTGCGTGGTGAGGTGGTGAGGAGCAGTTTACCTGTTACCTGGCAGCAGGTACACCCACACCTGTGCTAAAAGGCAACTTTATGTATTTTTTCTCTTCTATGTTGTGGCTTTATTATCTGCGGGCTCCCTTGACCTCAAACACGTCTTGGTGAGAGAGAGAGAGAGAGAGAGAGAGAGAGAGAGAGAGAGAGAGAGAGAGAGAGAGAGAGAGAGAGAGAGAGAGAGAGAGAGAGAGAGAGAGAGAGAGAGAGAGAGAGAGAGAGAGAGAGAGAGAGAGAGAGAGAGAGAGAGAGAGAGAGAGAGAGAGAGAGAGAGAGAGAGAGAGAGAGAGAGAGAGAGAGAGAGAGAGAGAGAGCGCTATATTTAGCTCACTGGAATGCTTGTGTGGGTGTCTGCTGCATGAGGCATCTTCAGCGTGGTAGGACGGGACGGGACAGTTGGGGGGGGCTTTCCGGTTCTCCTCTTAAACCTTAGAGACCCATGACAGACAAGCTGAAAAGAGGAGATCCATTAAGCTCTACACAGGGCTGAGTGGTGTGTGTGTGTGTGTGTGTGAGAGAGAGTGCGTGTGTTTGTGTGTGTGTGTATGTGTGTGTTTTTGACTGTGTGTGTGAGAGATCATGTATTGTGTGTGAGCCTGGCAGAGCTCTGTGTTTGATTAATGATGTCTGTGAGAGATGTTTCAGCCTGACAGAGCTCTGTGTTTGATTATTGATGTCTGTGAGGGATGTTTCAGCCTGGCAGAGCTCTGTGTTTGATTAATGATGTCTGTAAGGGATGTTTCAGCCTGCCAGAGCTCTGTGTTTGATTAATGATGTCTGTGAGGGATGTTTCAGCCTGCCAGAGCTCTGTGTTTGATTAATGATGTCTGTGAGGGATGTTTCAGCCTGGCAGAGCTCTGTGTTTGATTAATGATGTCTGGGAGGGATGTTTCAGCCTGGCATTACATTACATTACATTACATTACAGGCATTTGGCAGACGCTCTTATCCAGAGCGACGTACAACAAAGTGTTAACCGTAGTCAAGAACAGTTTAGCTGAAAGCCACCCTAGCGGGAAGTACAGTTCCAGGTGCTAGGAGCAACCACATAGTTAAACTAGGACCCTGTAGGTAAATCTGTAGCCACAATTCAAAGGCAGCAATAAAACAATCAGTGCGGAAAATATCAGCGAAATAATGGCTAAACCTAATACAATACATAAACATAGACATGAGTGCAATACTAAACAGCTACGTCCCTAAGTTACAAAACCGGACTACGGGGAGAGGTGCACCCTGAAGAGGTGAGTCTTCAGTCGTCGCTTGAAGGTGGCCAGGGTCCCAGCTGTTCTGACTTCCACGGGAAGGTCATTCCACCATCGAGGAGCCAGAACCGACAGGAGACGTGACCGGGAAGCGCAGGTGCAGAGGGGGGGAGGCGCCAGGCGTGTGTAGGGTTTGAAGATCTTGAGGAGGTATGTTGGGGCTGATCCCTTGACTACCTGGTATGCTAGGACCAATGTTTTGAATTTGATGCAAGCTATAACAGGCAGCCAGTGGAGGGTAGTGAGCAGGGGGGTGACATGGGAGTGTCTGGGAAGGTTGAAGACCAGACGGGCTGCAGCGTTCTGGATGAGTTGCAGGGGTCTGATGGCAGATGCCGGAAGGCCAGCCAGAAGCGAGTTGCAGTAGTCCAAGCGGGACAGTACCATTGCTTGGACCAGGAGCTGGGTAGAGTACGTGGTAAGGAAGGGACGGATTCTCCTGATGTTATACAGGAAGAATCTGCACGCCCGGTTTACCGCTGCGATGTTCTTTGATAGAGACAGCCTGTTGTCCATCACCACACCGAGGTTCTTCACGCAGGGTGATGATGTCACCAAGGTGTCACCTAGAGAAATGGAGAAATCAAGGTGGGGAGAGTTTAGAGCAGGAATGAAGATTAGTTCTGTTTTACCTGGGTTGAGCTTTAGGTGGTGACTGTGCATCCAGCTCTGAATGTCCCTCAGGCAAGCAGAGATGCGGGTAGAGACCTGAGTGTCAGATGGGGAGAAGGAGAGAAAGAGTTGAGTGTCATCAGCATAACAATGGAAGGATAAGCCGTGGGCAGAGATTACAGAGCCAAGGGATCGGGTGTACAGAGAGAAGAGAAGGGGACTGAGGACTGAGCCCTGTGGAACCCCAGTGGGGAGGGAGCAAGGCGGTGATACTTTACCAGTGGAGTGCTCCACAGTGTCGAAGGCAGCCGAGAGGTCCAGCAGGATCAGGATGGAGGAGAGGGAGGCTGCTCGTGCGGTGTGAAGTGCCTCATTGACCGAGAGGAGAGCGGTTTCTGACGAGTGGCCAGGTCTGAAGCCGGACTGATGGGGGTCCAGCAGGTTATTTTCTGTGAAGAAAGCAGAGAGAACTCTGTGTTTGATTAATGATGTCTGGGAGGGATGTTTCAGCCTGGCAGAGTTCTTTGTTTGATTAATGATGTCTGGGAGAGGTGTTTCAGCCTGGTAGAGCTCTGTGTTTGATTAATGATGTCTGGGAGGGATTTTTCAGCCTGGCAGAGCTCTGTGTTTGATTAATCATGGCAGAACTCTGTGTTTGATTAATTATGTCTGGGAGGGATGTTTCAGCCTGGCAGAGCTCTTTGTTTGATTAATGATGTCTGGGAGAGGTGTTTCAGCCTGGCATAGCTCTGTGTTTGATGAATGATGTCTGGGAGGGATGTTTCAGCCTGGCAGAGCTCTCTGTTTGATTAATGATGTCTGGGAGGGATGTTTCAGCCTGGCAGAGCTCTCTCTTTGATTAATGATGTCTGGGAGAGGTGTTTCAGCCTGGCAGAGGTCTGTGTGTGATTAATGATGTTTGAGAGAGGTGTTTCAGCCTGGCAGGAGGCGGCGCGCTCCGGCGATTATAAGTAATTGGCAGAAAGGGAGGCCCAACACTGCCTGTGTCAAAGACCGCTCGTACATAATTACAGTTACAGGCCCGAGCGACCCAAGACACACTGGGCAATTAACCTCCACGCTGCAGTGGGTGGGGGGGGTCATTGTGGAGCAGATTAGGACAAATATGGGCTGTGTCTATAAGATCGGCCAGCTTACCAATGGTTAAACAATAATATCCTCACGCAATATCCTCCAACAAGAGCGATTGAATCCCTTCCATTTATCAATGACAGAATGAAGTGGGCGATGAAAAGCGATGGGTTGGAGAGAGCTAAAGCCCAGCAGCACAGGAGCGGCCCATGGTGACGAGAGCAAAAGCACTTAATCGGTGGAAAAGCAAAGCTCCCATCTCAGCTGAGCCTGAGCTTCCTGGGACACCCAAATATGCTCATGTTGCAGTTTCCCTCCTCTTCTGTTCAGCTGGGGGCTGTTAATAATAGATCGGAATGACCCCCGGGTGTGTGTTCTGAATGAACAGAGGACACTGCAGCGCTGAGATGAGTCTAAGAACACAATTGGGAATTTAAAACTGGGGAGAATATGACTGGGGTATAAAAATGGTCTGCGTTGTGTTTTGTGTCAGAGTGATGAACAGGGGCGTAGCACACAATTCTGGGCCCTATACATATGCAGTCTTGTGGGCCCCCTTCCCCTCTTGATCATTGACTCTCATGGATCTTTAGAATTTTTTAAAATTGAATCAACAACTATACACATGAATCTGTAGTGGTTATTAGGGTAATCGCTAATGAACTGCTTATACCACATTTAAACAAATAATTAGTAGGATTAGTAAGATTCTCTGTCCTCGTCACACTGGCAAATACCCTTCTGCATTCCCCTCACTTTTTTCCACTTCCTCCTCTGTCTTCTCCTCATCCTTCTCACTACCCTCAGAGCAACCTTCATTTTCCTTGCTCTCTTCACCTCCATCATCCTCTTCACTAGTCCAACTCCTACTCTCTGCCTCTTCTACCTGCTCACTCTTTGCCTCGATCACATCTTCTTCCTGCTCACTCTCTGCTACAAGGACAGGCCCCTCTACAAGCATGAAGCATACAGGATTGATATTAGCCTCTTAACCTGCTTATAATATACAATGAAACAGGCTACAGGCTACATTCTGCTAAATTTACCAGCTAGCTAGCTAACTATCATAATGTAGCTAGCAAGGTTAGCTTGTCTTGTTATAGAACTGGATCAAATGAGTCTTCAAAAACAAAGTTGCAATGCATTTCACCATCACCAGTAGTATGTTTGCCAGTACTGAGAGTGAAACTGAAATGAGATTAATTGCGATTAAAAAAAAAAAATGTACACTTGGAAATTTGCATATTGACCGCTATTGTTTTTCAATGATCTTGAAACAAAGGCTGTATTTCAATAACATAAATGCCCATAACTTTCTTTAAAATAAAGATAATTGCATGAATTTTTCAGTAATTACAGATTGAAGCATTCTAAAAAAAGATATGATACATCTTAATTTGAATTATCTGAAATTACATTACATAATCAATTAATTACATGCTGCGCACACGCCGCGACACGGCAAAAACCACGGCAGGCAGTGAGCATTTGGGCAAAGATATCTCACATTCCGGGTCAAAGATATCGCATTTCGCATCGAGATTTAAATGAAATTTCACCAGAAACAAGATAAAATGTTAAATTAACGTCCTGGATACCTTTTATTTAGTCCTGAACTTGCGATATATCTTTTTGAAAGCACTAAACACGATGGAGGATCGAGTTTTCAACTACGTTATATCGCAGACATATGGTGAAAATAAACCCCGACAGCCCTTGAAAAGCCTGCATTTTTGGGGTATGGCCATAGTCTCTCGTAATCACTTGCACAGGGGAATTGTAACATACCTAAACTAGTAAACTAGTTTTTTTTCCACCATATGTCTGCGATATAACGTAGTTGAAAACTCGATCCTCCATATTGTTTCCGAAATGTGAAAAGTTAAGGAAAATAAATACATTAATAATAAAGTTAAAATTAGTGAGCAGTTGTTTTCCCTCACTTTGCCTTTTTCTCTTTCTTCCCTTTCTCTTCTTTTTCGATACCCCGACTTCACTTTCTTCTGGAAAGATTGACTGAAACTTGCGGGCTCCAGCATCAGCACCAGTCAGCGTGATTAGCCGTGTTTGGCGACAAAACCATTTGCGCTTTTGAGAGGGGAGAGGGGAGGGGGCCCAGAGAGCCTCCAATATTTTTATGGATACAAAGTTCAGTCTCTCAACCTATTTATTCAGCCAATATAATTTAGTAATGACACTAATTACTTAGAAATTTAAAATTGCAGACATTTTTTTTTTTTTTCATTCCAGTCTTTTCAAGGGCCCTCCCCGGCTTGCGGCCCTGGGTAGTCAGTCCCCCTTTTTCCCCCCCTACGACGCCCCTGGTGATGAAGGTGGCTGTTCACATTAAGTGACAGGACTGATGTTGACCTTGACTGCGAACATGTGTCTTTAGTTACAAAACGGGTCTCACTGCATTGTGCAAGGCAGTAACACATGGTGGTTTGTGTCTGTCATAAAAAAATGGCTTCTTGGACTCTTACAATTAGTTCTGTTACATTATCTTGAATCATCTTGTAGCTCAAAGATACTTTTGTACTGTCACAGATTCCATAGAATAGCCAGATGGGCAGCTCCTGTTTTCCACTCTGCTTCCTGAAGACTGGTGCACTGCTTCATTGCAGTACAGAACATCCATTGCTACAGTGCTGTACTTGCCCCCTGCATCAAACTGGAATGTTTTAGCTTCAGCGGTAGGGAGATCGGACTTTCACAAGGTGTAAATTGTATCTGGTGAGTCTCGTTCAGTGTGTGACAGAACTCCTGGTGGTGAAAAGCAGTTTGGAGTAGAGTGTCTAAATGCCAGCTTGTTGTGCTGTAACTATATACAGACTCAAGTATCTTGTAAATATCAAGTTTCTTGAGTGCCCGGGAAGCCATTAAAAAGCTATTTGCTGCTTGTTTACTGTAATCGTTTGTGGCAAAGAGGAAATTAAAGGATCATGGAGTTGTGTGCATTAACCCCCTCTATCTCTCTCTCTTTCTCTGCCACTCTCAATTCAATTTAATTCAATTCAAGATGCTTTATTGGCAGGAAATACATATGTAAATATTGCCAAAGCGTGAACAATACATGAACATGAACACAAATAACAAATCAGTAAATGCTATACCATACTATACTATACTTTACTATACTACAACAATACTGAACAAAAGTAAATGTATATATATATTTTAGAGTGATAACTACAATAATAATAATAATAATAATAAATAACATTAAAAAATTAAAAAATACAAACTGCGTGGCTAGAGTCTGGTTGAACCGCTCAACCAAGCCATCGCTCTGGGGATGAAGGGGCGTGGTCCGGGTCTTGCTCACCCCCAGGCGCTTGCAAACCTCGCCAAACACCCGGGACTCAAAGTTCCGCCCCTGGTCGCTATGCAGCTGGGCGGGGGCCCCAAAACGGCAAAACATCTCCTCCACCAGTTTCCCCACCATCATGCTCACGCTCTGGTCCGGCACCGCATACGCCTCAGGCCACTTTGTGAAGTAGTCCATGGCCACTAAGACTAAGCCTAACACTAAGTAGTGGTTGCCGGAGTCGGTGATGGGAAACGGGCCGAGGATGTCTACGCCGATGCGCTCCATGGGAGCCCCCACCAAGTACTGCTGCAATATGAATTTCTTATTTTTACATATTTTATGAGGAGGAAGTGCATCTCTGTCTCTACCTCTACTGTCTTACAGTGACCACATATACGTTCTTCTTTTGGTAGCTATGAGTTTTTGTGTCGTCCTTTTTCAATTTCAAGGGTATGGTCACTGAACCTGTACTTGGTCAGGATCCGTCTTTGCTTTGTATCTCTGACAGAGTAGAGATACTCAGCTAGTGTATAATCTCTTTTTAGGGCCCAATAGCAATCAAGTTTGTTTTGTGTTTTGGTTCATCCCATATCATCCCAATATTCCAAATAAGAGGCTATGGTTTGTTTAGTAATTACTCTGATTGTTTGCTGGTAAGCAGTGCTGGTATGAAGCTGGTTTGTGCTTTGTGTTAGTGGTGTTAATGGATTAGTCAGTTTCAGTTTCTCAATCTCTCTCTCTCTCTCCCTCCCTCCCTCCCTCTCCCCCTCCCTCCCCCCTCCCTCTCTGCCACCCTCTCTCTCTCATAATCATAGTAAAACACCAACACATTAAATTAAGAATGTTTCTATCTCTTTCTTGCTCCACCAATGTCCCACCCTGTTTACCCACAATGTTTAACTCAGTTTCAGTTTCTGGCATTTTTTTACATAATCCCCAACAATGTTGTCCATTTTTCCAGTTGTGCATATTCCCATTACTTGAGGTGAGATATAGCCAGTTTGTTTTCCTTTAGCATTAGCTACCTTAGCCAAAATGAATGAGAGCGGATTGGGGCTCCACTCGGTGTACTCCAAAAAGCACGAAACTATCCCTCAAACTCTAACGCAAGCCATGTAGCAATGTTATTATGCCTTGAGGTTTTTATGTTTGACATGATTAACATCATTGCTCATTGTTCTTAGTAATTATAAATTACTTAGTAATTAGTAATTAAATGTTGATTTTGTTTTTGCTAGCCTTCCTGCTAGCTCGTATGAACACTGTGGAAGTAGGAAGTCTGACTGGACAAAAACGACAAAAAAGTTTGCGAATTACAATGAAAGTTTTAGCCGGTATCAACCGCTCACCAAAATTAATTCATGAGTTGACTGTCTTTGCAGGGTTCAGCCGATTCGTACACGAGTAGACCCTCTGATTCAGACCTGTCCGCAGAGGAGGACCGTGAGGCGTATCGGCGTGAAGCCGAGCGCCAGGCCCAACTGCAGCTCGAGAGAGCCAAGGTGAGCCCCCATACCAGTCCCCATACCCTCCCAGCCCAGGTGAGCCCCTATACCCAGGCCTGGACTGGTATGTGTATTAGATTCTTGTTCCACTGAAACCAACTCACTGCATTCACTTTGGGAACATGGCAGTTTAATGTTGATAATCCTTTTGTGTGTGCATCCCTCCTGCAGACGAAACCAGTAGCATTTGCAGTAAAGACGAACGTGAATTACTGCGGGGCCCTCGATGAAGACTGTCCTGTCCAAGGTGCTGCTATTAACTTTGAAGCCAAAGACTTTCTACACATTAAAGAGGTGAGAGACATGCAGCACATGTTGTAAATGAAACAGGAATGCACCGGCGACGTGTGACGAGGTCCCCTACCAACGTTTAGTAATGAGCTGTGTTCCCGTGATGCTTCTGTGGGCTGACGTGAACACAGGGGGATTATGATCCTGGAGGGCCGGTGTGTACACAGCCATTTTTTTCTCCCTCGACTTACCCTGGCACAGTTAGCTAATCGGCTGTATACACCAACACCGGTTAACTTGTAGATTAGACCACAGTAAAACATTTCATGTAGGGACACAAGAAGTATTCAGCTGCCATTCACAGGATTACCATGAAATTTGACTAAAATGTCAGATGACCTAAATGATTGGGCCAATGAATGAATTAAGATAAGAATTTGGCTTGAAAGCTAGAAACAGACAGAATGCTCTAGTCTGTAGTAGTCTATTAAGTGAGGTGTTGTATAATTGCAGTGTTACAGAAATATAATAATGACCGGTGGATCGGTGTAACATTGGTGTAATGGTGGTGTAACGGTGTGTGTTTTAGAAATATAATAATGACTGGTGGATCGGGAGGCTAGTGAAGGAGGGGGCGGACATCACCTTCATCCCCAGCCCCCTCCGCCTGGAAGCCATGAGACTCAAACAGGAGCAGAAACAGCAGAGGTAAGGCCAACTACCTGTCAATCAATCTATACAGACGTAAGGCCAGCCCCCTATCAATCAATCAATAGGCGGTAAAGACAGCCCATAATCAATCAGTTAATCTATTAATCAATCAAACACATGCCCTGCCCCTCAAAACTTAAATCATTCCACTCAATCAATTAACCAATCATTTAAATCAATCTAATGATTTACCAATCAATCAAACTTTACTATGGATAGCGCCATTTACAACCTGATTTCCAAGAGGGAATAAAAAATAAAAATAAATTTGAGCTTTGATCTGGAAAAAAATGGAAATGTATTCCCCAACTCCTTTGGGCAATGAAGTTTGTTTACTGAGTCATGTGACGCAACCTGTTGAATGGCTGCCTGAAGCTCCCGGCACCATCGCAATTTTTTATTTAACTTTACCTTTCAAGCAACCGAATCCTTTCACTAAACAACTTTCAATTGACCTCTTATTACTTTGAGTAACATTTTGTATAGTTTTTTTGATGGTATATCCACCAAAGATGCCAAACACAAGGTTAAATCCAGACCGAGACGAAGATACTAGTCATGGCGTCGGGAACGCTGCCAACGCAGGCCAAACTACTGCTGGATACAATCCCTCGGAAAGCATGGCTAAAGACATTGCTGGCATCTACCAGCTCCTAATACAAATGCAAGTGAACCAGGAAAACAAACTTAACGAAATAAAGAACACAACATCGTCAATCAAGGTGAAACTTACCATCGTCCTGGAGGCTGGAGCGTCTCGAAAACGCAGAGAAACAGTTGGACTTTCTAGATGATTTCGCCAAAGAAGCCGGTGCCACACCATCCGCCACCTGGTCCGAAGTCGAGCATTTTCACCAGAAAGTGGATGATCAAGAAAACTGAGCGAGGAGGAATAACCTGTGTTTCACTGGCTTTCCAAACCACTGCGAGGGATAAGACGCCCTCTCCTTCCTGGAATGAAATATCCCAGAGATGCTTAGTATTGACTTCCCCAGAGGACTGGTGCTGGAGCGAGCACACAGAATCATCGGCGCCTGGTCAGGCAGTGATGATCCATGCCATGATCGCAAGTTTCCTCTGCTCATCAGGGGAGGGTGACATCTAACATTTGGTGTACCCAGACTACAGCAAAGAGGTGCAGATCCAGAGGCAGAGATTCCGGGAGTGCAAGGGAAAGTTGCACGAACGCCAAGTTAAGTTTGCCTTGCTTTACTCTGCGGTCCTGAGAATCGATACCCGGGACAGCCAACGCAAGTTCGACAACCCGAAGGAGGCCCAACGATTAATTGAATCCATGTGATTTTCTACAGTGAGTCCGTGGATGGCTTATTGCATTGAAGCCAGGGTAATGGACCTTGTGCAGACATTGGACTCGATTGAACACACGGTGCAGCATGGGCAAGACTTTCACTCTTGTGATAACGCAGCCAGCTGACTGCTGCATGAAAGGGTGAGTCGGCAGGACTCCTTAGCTTGACTGGCTGTAATAGCCGGCAGCCATGGGACATGCTCGCTTCCAACCACGTAAGTCATCCCACAGAAATATCTCACTTTGTTTATGCATCGTTGGTATAACTGTAGAGTGACAGTTGGCCAGCTATTTTCTGTGCTTTACCTAGCTCCCGATTTCAATGCTTGCTATGTAATGTTGGTCATTATTTTTTTCTTTGCTATGATTTACACTAATAAACAACATTTATTCTTGTTTACAGCTGCAAGTCAGCACCTCACGTCAAACAGTTCAAGTACTAGAATTCTACTCTAGTCTTGATCTGTACAAGGGTTGCAGCATAGTTGTGTTGTGATGGTGCCGTCGCCTCTCAGCCGCTTTAGGTTGCGAATCGCGGACCTCTCGATTAAGCAAATTCTACTACACTAAATGTCTTTGGATGGGAATAAGGGGTTCAATTTCACATAATGGAATGTAAAGACGATGGGCCAACTAGTTAATAGGCGGAGGGTCTTGGCCATGCTCAAAGTGAAAAAACGTGATGTCATCTTTCTTCAAGAGACTCATCTGACATTTCACTAGTATTCTGTACTCGTTGAAGACTCTTAAGCGAGCTACTAGAGCAGCCAGATAATAAGGAATTACAATAGTCTAGCCTCGATGCGACAAAAGCATTGCATCCTCTAATGACAGAATGTGCCTAATTTTAGCTGAAAGAAGGCCACTCTGGAAGTGTTTTTAATATGAGTGTCAAATGTAAGATCCTGATCAATAATAACACCAAGGTTTTTGACTGTCAGACTTGATGCAACCAGGCAATCACCTGCATTTAACTCCAACTTGTTCCTTAATTTTTTGGGGCCCAAGACCATCATTTCTGTTTTATCTGAATTCAAAAGCAGGATGTTTACTGTCATCCAATTCTTTATATCAGTGAGTAGAAGTATTTCACCTTGTTTCATTGATATGTACAGCTGTGTATCATCTGCATAGCAATGGAAATTCACACCATGTTTACGAATAATAAACAGCAAGTGTAATGAGAACAGTAATGGTCCCAGCACTGAGCCTTGTGGAATACCATATTTAACCTGAGAGTAGTCAGAGAACTCTTGATCTAATTGCACAAATGTAAACCTGTCTGATAGGTATGATTTAAACCATGAGAGTGCACATCCATGCAAACCAACCAGGTATTCTAGCTTGTAAAGGAGAATCTGGTGGTCAATAGTGTCAAAAGCAGAATTTATGTCAAGGAGCACTAGAATAGAAACACAACCAGTATCCGATGCTAACAGTAAGTCATTTACAACTTTAATAAGTGCCGTCTCAGTGCTATGGTTTGGTCTAAAACCTGATTGTAGTGTTTCATACAGATTATTTGTTTTTAGGAAAGCAGTTAATTGTTGAGCTACAGACTTCTCCAAAGAAAATTGACAAAAAGGGAAGATTTGAATCAGGAACCTATAGTTCTTCAGATTATCAGGATCAAGATTTGGTTTCTTTAGAAGAGGCTTGATTACTGCCAATTTTAAAAACGTTAAAGGTACGCAACCCAATAATACTGATGTATTTATCATTTCTAACATGGGCTGGCCTAGCACAGGCAAAAGCTCTTTAATAAGCTTTGTTGGTATGGGGTCTTTCAGACATGTAGATGATTTGGAGGACATAACCAGTTTACTAAATTTGTCCAGATCCAAGGGAGTGAAAAACTCAAGGGTCTCTACGCAACCCTGCTCCTGATAGCCCTGTGCCATCATTAACACAGTATAGCCTCAATGCTCTTCTTACCCAAAAAGTTGAATTTTTATTATTCAGGGCCAGGCAAAAATACTTTGAAGAGTGGGACAAGGCTGGGAAGCTTCTTGTCAATTATATCAAACAGAGGGAGTCTCTCAGCACAATACCTGCAGTCAGGGACCAGGATGGCAAATTACTAACCAGCACTGCTGACATTAGTTCTTTGCAGGGCTGTACAGCTCAGAATCCATCGCAGATCCCCATGAAATCACAGCATTTCTGAGCAGGTTGAAATGTCCAGCGAACAAAGGGAGGCACTTGAGGCCCTTATAACTGTACAAGAGATAGTAGATGTGATCAAGAAGATGTCATTGGGCAAGTCTCCTGGGCCAGATGGTTTTAGTGCCGAATTTTACAAATTTTATGCAGTCGACCTGACCCCTATGCTGTAAGACACGTATGAGAATTCTAGGAGAACTGGCTTTCTGCCCCTACCTTATATCAGGCTCTTATCTCCCTTATCCTCAAGAAGGATAAAGAACCAACAGATCCTAAAAGCTTTAGACCTATTTCATTAATTAACAATGATGGAAAGATCCTCTCTAAGATTCTAGCTATTAGGTTGAATGGAGTCGTGTCCACCCTGGTCCACCAGGATCAAGTAGGCTTCATGCGTAACCGCAACTCTTCTGACAACATTAGGCGTCTAATTGATATAATGTGGTCTGTCCGTAATGACTGCTCACCCACTGCCGCCCTGTCTCTGGGCGCTGAAAAGGCCTTTGACAGGGTGGAGTGGCAGTATCTACTGTATTCCTCACACTGGAATTGTTTGGGTTTGGAAAAGGTTTTATTGATTGGATCAGACTGCTCTATAGGGGCCGACCACTGCGGTGGTTAGAAATTGGTTTATCTCACCCTACTTCCACTTAGGCCGTGGCTCACAACAGGGGTGCTCCCTGTCCCCTCAGCTGTTTGCACTTGTGTTGGAACCACTGACAGCCACGAATCGTCTAGATGTGAATTTCCCTGGCATCCAGATGGGCCAAAACACTCACAAATTGATGCTGAACATTGTGCCAAAGTTTAACTATATTTTACAATCTTTACCGATTAGAACACCAATCAAATCACAAATTTCATAGGCTGTGTAACACCTTCTTATGGAATGGAAAACTACCTAAAATACGCCTACGTAGACTCCAGAGGCTGGTAGATCAGGGTGGATTGGGTGTGCCTAACCTCCTGCTCTACTATTATACATTCAGCCTGAGACATTTGGCTCACTGGTCCTTGCCCCCTGAACGGGCCCCCACTTTGTATAGCTTGGAGTCTGACCTATGTCACCCTCTTCCTTTGTTCAGTTGCGTCTCTGCTACCTGTAGGGGTCCAATTCCATCCTGTGCTATCTCATCTACAATGGGTCTGGAAACATATCTCCCATACCCTCCATTTCAATCCCTTTCTAAATCTAGGTTCTAGTATATGGTGGAACCCTAAGCTATGTGTAGGTAAAACCCCCTTTCTGTTAAAGAAGGGGATTATAGTACTCTATACAGTGATCTATACAGTGACAGGAACATGAAGTAATTTAGTGACCTCCAGGCAAAATTTGGGTTACCAAGTCAACAGTTCTGGAGACATCTACAAATTCAGAGCTTGCTAAAAAGTATGCTCGGGCCCACTGACGATCCCTCAGGCAATGATATCCCTTTACGCGTTGTACAATGGGGGAAATAAGTATTGAACACATCAACATTTTTCCCAGTAAATGTATTTCCAATGAGGCCATTCAAGTGAAATTTGCACCAGACTTTGGTATTAACTCAAGAAATCCAGACAAAAAATCTAAACATTAAAGTCCATATGTAAATAAAGTTATGTGTAATAAAGTGGAATGACATAGGAAAAAAGTATTGAACACACTAACTGAAATTAATTCAATACTTAGTGGAGAAGCCTTTGTTTGTAATGACAGCTTCAAGGCGCTTTCTGTATGAAGTAACTAATCGGCCGCAGTATTCAGGTGTGATTTTGGCCCATTCCTCTACACAGATTGTCTTTCAATCTTGAAGATTGTGGGGGGCCCTCTTGTGAATCTGGATCTTCAGATGCTTCCACAAATGTTTAATTGGGTTTAAGTCAGGTGATTGACTGAGCCATTCCAACAAGTTGATTTTCTTTCTCTGAAACCAATTGCGAGTTTCCTTTGCTGTATGCTTTGGATCGTTGTCCTGCTGGAAGGTCCACCCACATCTCATCCTCAGCATCCTGGTGGATGGCAGCAGGTTCATCTCAAGAATCTCTCTGTACATGGCTCCATTCATTGTTCCTTCAATGATATGAAGTCTGCCAGTACCACGAGAGGAGAAACAGCCCCACATCATGATACTTCCACCTCCAAACTTAACTGTTGGTATAGTGTTATTTGGGTGATGTGCAGTGCCATTTCTCCTCCAAACATGGTGTGTTGTGTGACAGCCAAAAAGTTCAATTTTGGTCTCATCTGACCAGAGTACATGCTCCCAGTAGTTCACTGGCTTGTCCAAATGTTGTTTGGCAAACTTTAAACGAGCTTCAACATGTCTTTTTCAGTAGTGGAGTCTTGCGGGCTGAGCGTGCACAGAGGCCATGGCGGTGGAGTGCATTGCCTACTGTCTTTTCTGTCACAGTTGTACCTGCTGCCTCCAAGTCTTTCTGGAGCTCTTTCCTAGTGGTCCTTGGCTCTTTGGCTACTCTTCTAAGTATCCTTCTGACTCCCTGATCAGAAATCTTGCGAGGAGCTCCTGTGTGTGACCGGTTGATGGTGGAGTGATGTTGCTTCCACTTACGGATAATGCCCCCAATGGTGCTTACTGGAAGATTCAGAAGTTGTGAAATACGTCTGTAGCCAATTCCATTTTCATGTTTTGCAACAATCTGGTTGCGAAGGTCTTGAGAGAGCTCTTTGCTTTTACCCATCATTAGATGTTTCTTGTGTGGCACCTTGGTAACAAAGAAAACCTTTTATAGCCCATCAATATATTCTAACCCAGCTGACATTAATTAGCACAGATTGGAGGTAGAGTTGCCTTCTAATTAGTTATGGTTTTCAGCTGGTTCCTTGCCTTTCCTTGCTGTGGTGTACTGCTTTTTCTTAGTGTGTTCAATACTTTTTTCCTGTTTCATTCCACTTTATTACACAACTTTATTTACATATGGACTTTAATGTTTAGATTTTTTGTCTGGATTTTTTGAGTTAATACCAAAGTCTGGTGCAAATTTCACTTGAATTGGAAATACATTTACTGGACAAAATGTTGATGTGTTCAATACTCATTTCCCCCATTGTATCTATATATGGTAAGGGACATGAAGTCTCTCTCTACTACAAATTACTGTTGAAGGAATATATAAAAACATGGCCCTTAAAAATTATATGGGAAACAGATTTGAACATCACCCTTTCAGAGAGAGCATAGTCTCAAATTCTTACAAATAAATAAAAAAATGTCAAGGGACATTCGGAACAGTCTCATCCAATTTAAGATCATCACCAGAATGTACTGGACCCCATCAAGGCTTTATAGGGCTAAGTTAAAAGACAACTCAGACTGCTGGAGATGCCCTGCAGAGGGCACTCTGGTGCATGTGTTATGGAGCTGCCCCAAAGCCCAAGACTTCTGGGCATTGGTGCATGGGAGTGTGGAGGGGGTTATAGGGTTTGAGATCCCTTTTTGCCCTAGGTATTGGGGGACCCTTCCCTAACTGAGGATCTCCCTTTCTCAAACTCAGACTGGGTTCACACTGCAGTGATGCCAGGTAGGAGGCTGTTGTTTCAGCAATGGAAGTCAACACACACTCCCTCCCTGGCAGAGTGGCACCTCCTGCTTAGCAAAGTAGCTGCCTATGACAGACTCTCCTTCCGACTGCTACATGGAGTGGAAGATTTTCTGGAATAAATATCTCTGTTATACCGAGGGCCCATAGGAACACAGACCCTTCGGGACCCTCTACCCCTAACCCTCCAAGAGCGGTCAGTGTACTAATCTGATTCACTACGCACATCTCACGTATTATTAATTAATACAGATTTATTTTTGTATTTTATTTATTATTTATATTATTATAAACATATTTGTTTTCTTTCTTCACTTACTTTGGAATTGATGTTTTCTGTATTGTGCTGTCTGTAATTGTTGTACGACTTTGAAAATCCAATAAAATACTTATAATGAAGTTGTTGGCTGCAGTGCATTGTTTGCACTCTGTTATCAGTGCTGGCTCGAGCAGCCATTGTCAAGTTTGTTAAAAAGTTGTTTCAGATTTTTTTCCCTCCGTTTTTCTCCCAATTTGGTAGCCAATTATACCCTCTATTCCTTTCGATTCACCCTCCCCCCTCCACGAACGTGCCACTACGGGGCAAGGTAATTCCCTGAGGCCGGCGATGATCCTCCTCTTCCGAGAAGGAACTCGCCCACCTACTTTATAGAGACACCCTTTGCGCTTCTCAGTTAGTTCATGCTGGCTCTCCCTCCCCCCTCCCGCTGGGGCCGACAGTCAATCGCTGCCCTTAATCGGTGCTCACGGCCAGGGCTGGACTAGCACAAATGGGTTTCGAACTGCAGCTGCAGTGAGCAACATGCATTCCGGGCAAATGCTGTGACCGTTACGCCACCCGAGGTCCCATGCCCGTCAAGTTTAACGGTAGTTTCCGTCCTGCAGGAAAACTGGAGGGAACTCGTCTTCCAGTCTGGGTGACATGGTGTCTGGAGGCTGGAGGTCCCCTCCCCCTTCTGCAGGTGAGTGTGTGTGCATGTGCAAGTGTGTGTGCGAGTGCGTGTGTTTGTGTGTTGAACTATGTATTGTATATATATAACAGTAGATATTGATGCATTATCCTTCTACATCAGGGGTCCCCAGCCCTAACACATTTAATTGTTACTCAGCACTTAATTAATCAAGAAGTTGATTACAGAATTACTCACCTCACCTGGTTTGTTGGGTCTGAATTTGTTGCTGATTTTAAGGTGAAAATAAAAACCAGCAGCAGACCCCATGTCTCTCCAGGGCCAGGGTTGGAGGACCCTGCTCCACATATTGACATAATGCAAGCACAGGGACTTTTGATCTATGGGTTAATTTGGCAGCCGACACACTGTCAAAGCAAGACAGAAACAGAGCGTTTGATGGTGGATAAGGGCAAGGTATATTAATATAATATACACTCAGTGACCACTTTATTGGGTACACCTTTCTAGTACTGGGTAGGACCCCCCTTTGCCCCCAGAACAGCCTGAATTCTTCGTGGCATGGATTCAACAAGATGCTGGAAACATTCCTCAGAGATTCTGGTCCATGTTGACATGATAGCATCACGCAGTTGCTGCAAATTTGTCGGCTGCACATTCATGTTGCGAATCTCCCGTTCCACCACATCCCAAAGGTGCTCTATTGGATCTGGTGACTGTGGAGGCCATTGGAGTACACTGAACTCATTGTCATGTTCGTGGAACCAGCTTGAGATGACGCGTGCTTTGTGACATGGCGCATTATCCTGCTGGAAGTAGCCATTAGAAGATGGGTAGACTGTGGCCATAAAGGGATGCACATGGTCAGCAACAAGACTCAGGTAGGCTGTGGCATTTAAACCAGTAATGCTCAATTGGTATTAAGGGGCCTAATGTGTGCCAAGAAAACATTCCCCACACCATTACACCACCACCAGCAGCCTGAACCATTGACACAAGGCAGGATGGATGCATGGATTCATGTTGTTTACTCCAAATTCTGACCCTACCATCTGCATGTCGCAGGAGAAATTGAGATTCGTCAGACCAGATTACGTTTTTCCAATCTTCAACTGTCCAATTTTGGTGAGCCTGTTCCCACTGTAGCCTCACTTTCCTGTTCTTAGCTGACAGGAGTGGAACCGCTCACTGGATGTTTTTTGTTTTTCGCACCATTCTCTGTAAACTCTAGAGACTGTTGTGCGTGAAAATCCGATGAGATACTCACACCACCCCGTCTGGCACCAACAATCATTCCACGGTCAAAGTCACTTAGATCACATTTCTTCCCCATTCCCCATTTTTGGTCTGAACAACAACTGAACCTCTTGACCATGTCTGCATGCTTTTATGCATTGAGTTGCTGCCACATGATTGGCTGATTATATAATTGCATTAACGAGCAGGTGTACAGGTGTACCTAATAAAGTGGCCACTGAGTGTGTATATAATAATAATAATAATAATATATATGCCATTTAGAAGACGCTTTTATCCAAAGCGACTTACAGTAGTGAATGCATAATTTTTTCAGTTTATGTGGCCCCAATGGGAATCGAACCCACAACCTAAGCGTTGTTAATGCCATGCTCTACCTACTGAGCCCCACATAACCACTACTACTAAGGTCACAGGGTATCTTCACTGATTTGTGTTCTCTTGTTTTCAAAAGCCAAACAGAAGCAAAAACAGGTAGGTTTGTAATATTTCCATGCATGGAATGGCATGGAATCAGAACAGAAATGAAAGGAACAGTTAGCCCAACTATTGCCTGTTCAATAACTTAAACATTATGCTTTAAAATGTATACGGAAATACCTGCATATCAATTTTGTCAAAAGGGTTTTCATCCCTGAAGTTTGACTGTGATCTTTCCGGGGTGTGATATAGGATGTTTGTGGGAGGGAGTGACTGCTCTTGTCTCATACGCAGACGGAACACATCCCCCCCTATGACGTGGTTCCTTCCATGAGGCCTGTGGTTCTGGTTGGGCCTTCGCTGAAAGGCTATGAGGTGAGAGGTCTGCTGATCAATGGAGGAACCCAGTCTTCTTTTCATGGGGGGGGGGGATACTGACACCCACAGAATACACCCCCCCCCCACTCTGGGTTTGTTGTTTGTGCGATATACACTACCGGTCAAAGGTTTTAGAGCTTAACACTGGTCGAAGTAAGGAAGTCTCAGTTTCAACTGTGAAGAGAAGACTTCAAGCTGCAGGTTTGACAGGTCGAGTGGCAGTAAGAAAGCCATTGCTAAGGAAAGGGGCTTGCCTGGGCCATGAAGCACTGCCAGTGGACTACTGAAGACTGGAAGACGGTCTTATGAACCGATGAATCAAAATTTGAAATCTGAAAAGTTTTTGTAGGCCGTCGAGTAGGCGAAAGGATGGTTCCCCAGTGTGTGACACCAACTGTCAAACACGGATGAGGAAGCGTAATGGCCTGGGGCTCTTTTGCTGGATCCAGAGTCGGCAACTTGCACAGAGTGACTGTTAACCCACGTTAACCCATTACTTGTTCCCTGAAAAGGGAAGTCTGAAATGTACATTATTTTTCAGTTTTTGGTAACCTAAACTCTTCTTATAACCTCTGGCAGTTTACTGCTTACCTTTGTACCATTTCAGGTTATTCACTGGACTTGAACTGCTTACATTTCAGTAAAAACTGGAAAAGGGGGGTGTTCTAAAACTTTTGACCAGTAGGGTATGCATGTTGTTTAGGTAACATTGTCTTACCTCAACCTGCGCTAACAGATGGAAGGAACTTGTATTCCAGTTCACTATTACAATCCTGTCCCAGTGCCAGAACGCTATCCGTCAAATTCACCAGAGTGCAGTTGGGAAACACGTCCCCCAAAGACCATTTTTACCAAGTGCATCCCCCAAAGTGTGTTCCCTGAAGCGTGTTCCCAAAAGCATGTTCCCTAAAGCATGTTCCGTCAAGCATGTTCCCCAAAGCCTGTTCCCTAAAGCGTATTCCCCAAAGCGTGTTCCCCAAAGCGTGTTCCTCAAAGCGTGTTCCCCAAAGCATGATCCCCAAAGCGTGTTCCCTAAAGCCTGTTCCCCAAAGCCTGTTCCCCAAAGCATGTTCCCTAAAGACTGTTCCCCAAAGTGTGCTCCCCAAACCGTCTTCCCCAAAGCGTGTTCCATAAAGCCCATCCCCAAAGCATGTTCCCCAAAGTGTGTTCCATAAAGCGTGTTCCCTAAATACTGTTCCCCAAAGCGTGCTCCCCAAACTGTCTTCCCCAAAGCGTGTTCCATAAAGCCCATCCCCCAAAGCATGTTCCTTAGCGTGTTCCCCAAAGCGTGTTCCTTAAAGCCCATCCCCCAAAGCATGTTCCCTAAAGCGTGTTCCCTGAAGCGTGTTCCCAAACCGTCTTCCCCAAAGCGTGTTCCATAAAGCCCATCCCCAAAGCCTGTTCCCCAAAGCCTGTTCCCTAAATCATATTCCCTAAAGCCCATCCCCAAAGCACGTTCCCCAAAGCCTGTTCCCTAAAGCGTGTTTCCCAAAGCGTGTTCCCCAAAGCGTGTTCCCTGAAGCGTGTTCCCAAACCGTCTTCCCCAAAGCGTGTTCCATAAAGCCCATCCCCAAAGCATGTGCCCCAAATTGTGTTCCCTAAAGTCTGTTCGCCAAAGCCTGTTCCCCAAAGCCTGTTCCCTGAAGCATGTTCCCTAAAGCGTGTTCCCCAAAGCATGTTCCCCAAAGCATGTGCCCCAAATCGTGTTCCCTAAAGTCTGTTCCCCAAAGCCTGTTCCCCAAAGCCTGTTCCCCAAAGCGTGTTCCCTGAAGCATGTTCCCTAAAGCGTGTTCCCCAAAGCGTGTTCCCTAGAGAGTGTTCCCAAAGCGTGTTCCCCAAAGCATGTTCCATAAAGCGTGTTCCCTAAAGACTGTTCCCCAAAGCGTGTTCCTTAGCGTGTTCCTGAAAGCGTGTTCCTTAAAGCCCATCCCCCAAAGCGTGTTCCCGAAAGTGTGTTCCCCGAAGCGTGTTCCCCAAAGCGTGTTCCCCAAAGCATGCTCCCCAAAGCATGTTCTCCAAAGTTTGTTCTCTAAAGTGTGTTCCCCAATGCGTGTTCCCCAAAGCATGTGCAGCCACTCTTCCTTCCATCAGCTGAGCTGTGCAGCCATTGCACTGAAACACTGCACTTTCTGTGCGGGTGGTGCAGGCAGACTGCAGGTGCCTGATTGCCTGAGGGGACTCACTGGTGCATGGGACACATTACTGCACCAAAGTCTAGAGCAAAGGGTTAGGGTCCCCAGCCTTGGAGAGCCTTCGTTATATTGGCGTATCATGATGGAAATAAAAAAAATAAAATGCACAGCTACATTAGAGTCAGGGGAGCAGGGGACCCCAGTCCTGGCCCTGGAGAGCCGCAGGATCTGCTGCTGGTTTTTGTTTTCACCTTAAAATCAGCAACCAGCTCAGACCAAAGAAACCAGGTGAGGTGAGTTACCTGTTCAATCAACTGCTTTAATTGATCAATTAAGTGCTGAGTAACCATAAATACCAGCAGACCCTACAGCTCTCCAGGACCAGGGCTGGGGTCCCCTGCTCCCCTGACTCTAATGTAGCTGTGCATTTTTTTTTTTTTTTCCATCATGATACGCCAATATAACGAAGGCTTTTTTTTAACAAAACAACTGCTTTCAGTAGAAGTGCCTTGTGTGTCAAGCCCTCCAGCACTACTGTTGCTGTTCCTTTCCCCAGTCTGTCCTGTCCTGTTGCTGCTCCGTCCCTCAGTCTGTCATGTCCTGTTGCTGCTCCATGCCACAGTGTGTCCTCATGCTGCTCCTGCCTTACAGGTGACAGACATGATGCAGAAAGCTCTCTTCGACTTCCTCAAGCACAGGTTCGATGGGAGGTGAGTCAGAGGTTTACAGATTGGATGTATATTTAGTCACGTTAGCCTAGCCTTCAGTTCAAGGCCTGAGTTCTACATTCCAGTAGTTTTGCAGTAAGGTTGTGTTGCTGATTGGGGGTGTTATTGTATTATGGGATGCTTTCTCAGTTATTACATTTATGCATACTATCCCATCATATTTCTACACCTGCATTTATGGTTAAAAAAATAAAGAAGCTGGATGGCCATAGAGATGATTGACTAATGTGAATATTAACTGTTGCATACTGATTTTGTATTGCATAGTTTT
The DNA here is from genome assembly GCA_029706075.1 of Aldrovandia affinis. Lineage (NCBI taxonomy): Eukaryota > Metazoa > Chordata > Actinopteri > Notacanthiformes > Halosauridae > Aldrovandia > Aldrovandia affinis. The sequence goes on from JAINUG010000082.1 coordinate 3,107,778, forward strand.
TTCGTTTGTTTCTCACTAAGTCAGTTCATTCCCGGTGAGGATAATCACCACCAAAACTACATTTTCACCAAAACACATTTGTGACATCACAAAGAGGCAACCCCCTGGGGAGTCTCAGTATTGTGATGTCACACCCCTTGAAGAGTCTCAGAATTGTGATGTCACACCTGCAGGATCTCCATTACACGGGTCACTGCTGACCTCTCTCTGGCCAAGCGGTCCGTTCTCAACAAGAGAGCCATCATGGACAGGTCCAAACCCGGGCTGGGTGAGTCTTACAGCACCCCGCCTCTTTTCTCTCTTTGGGGGAAATGTATCCCAAATAGGCTGGGAGTTTGGGCCAATAAACTGTCCCAAGTATTACTGACTTCCAGACTCACAGCTGAAAAAATGTGAATGGGTCACAACGTTGTAGAAGGGACATGTTTACCTTCACAGACAGACATTTTAGATTTTTTTGCGACTGAAAGGCCTTCTGTTCCACTTCTACTCCAGATCAGCACTTCCCAAACTGTGGGTCCTGGGAGAGGAGACATGAAAAACAACAACTGTGACATTCACACCAGCCGCATTAAACACTGCACCTGCTACAGGCACCACTTCCAGTGCACATGCAGTTGAATAATTCCATATTGGAACATGTGTCAGGCTACATTTCTATAAGGGTAGCAGCACAGAAAATGCATTCACCAATTGGTTGAGTCTTTGGCCCGGAGAGTTTGGGAAGTGCTGGGCTGAAAGGAGTTGCAGGAATCAGTCGGCCTTTGCGTTTGTGTTCGGCAGCGGAGGTGCAGAGCGAGATTGAGCGGATTTTTGAACTGGCCAAAACCCTGCAGCTGGTGGTGCTGGACGCAGACACCATTAACCACCCCTCCCAGCTCGCCAAAACCTCCCTCGCCCCCATCATCGTCTATGTCAAGGTCTCCTCCCCGAAGGTAAGACACCCGAGGCCGTGTTTCTCTCTGCTGAGAGGATGCCCGAATGAAGGGACATTTCAGGGGCAAATACCCATTTGAAATAATTTAACTCTTTAGATACTGGTAAAATTTGAATATTTTCAACTGTACATGTTACTAACCAAAAACAATCATATGAAAGAATAATTTTGTTCGGAATATTGGTGAAATAGAGTCGGTTTTTTAAAAATAAAATCTGCAGGAATTGCACTGGTGTCTAAAAGATTAAAGGGGTACAGGTTTATGGGGCACTGGGACTCCTTTTGGAATAGGGGTGACCTGTACAAGTGGGACGGGCTACACTTAAACCGGAGGGGTACATATATTATTGTAGATGTAGTGTAAATTCATCCCAAAAGTAAGGAAAATAGGATGAAATAGTCTCCGCAGTGGATGACTAAATCTTTACGGGAGATTTTGAGGCAAAAGAAGCGAGTATATAAAAAGGATAACACAGAGAGAAACAAGTTAGATTATTGTAATATGCGGGCTAAGGCTAAAAAGGAAATAAGATCAGCTAAAAGGCGGTTTGAAATTAAAATTTCCCAAGATGCAAAAAGTAATCCAATACGTTTTTTCAATATTGTAGTAGAAAAAGGAATGTTAAGGATGAGGTTAAGTGCATTAAGAATAAGGTAGGAACTTTGGTTTATAATAATACGAATATTGCTAACCCACTAAACAGTTACTTTGTTGAGAGCTTTACTAGAGAAAAGGTTATAAATATGCCTAAATGTATAGACAAGAATGTTTTGGAGGACTTTGAGATAATGGACGTAGAAGTACTACAAAAACTACAAAAACTTAAGACAAATATGGCAGCAGGCCCGGATGGCATATATCCCAAAGTACTCAAAGAACTTGGGGAAATTATATATAAACCATTGACAGATATTTTAATTCAATCCATAATTACTGGAGAAATACCAGATGACTGGAAGCAGGGTAGTATAATTCCAATATATAAGAAGGGGGACCATACTGACCCAGGGAACTATAGGCCTGTCAGTTTAACTTGCATTGCATGTAAAATGCTGGAATGTATTATTAGGGAATTATTTACTTTCAGAAAGCATTTGACAAGGTACCACATGACCGGCCCATTGCTAAAATGAATTCAGTAGGAATTGCAGGAGTAGTTTCAGAGTGGGTTCATAATTGGCTGCAAGGGCGAATACAAAGAGTAACAGTAGGTGGGGCCATATGTGACCTCGGTGCTGTGGGCAGTGGTGTCCTGCAGGGATCGGTGCTGGGACCTCTGCTCTTCCTTATTTACATAAATGATCTTGATATGGACGTTAGTAGCAAAATAGTCAAATTTGCAGATGATACTAAACTTGGGGGTTTGGTAAACAGTTTGGAATCGACTAAAGTAATCCAAGATGATTTAAACAAAATCCCAAAATGGGCAGATACATGGCAGATGACATTTAATATTGCTAAATGTAAAGTTATGCATGTGGGAAATAAAAACATTAGACAGGAGTATTTTATGGGAGGAGAAAAGTTAGTCGGTGTTCAATTTGAAAAAGACTTCGGAATTGTAGTTGATCAAAGCCTATCTGCATCAAAGCAGTGTGCTACAGCAGTGAAAAAAGTCAACAGGAAGCTGGGATACATAATAAAAAGTATTGAGTATAAATCAAAGGAGGTTATATTAATGTTATATAATGCCTTTGTCAGACCTCACTTAGAATTCTGTGTGCAGTTCTGGGCACCGCACTACAAGATATAGAAGCTCTTGATAAAGTCCAAAGGGCAACTAAACTGATGCCTGGTATGAAAGGTAAAAGTTATGATGATAGGCTTAAGGCACTCAATCTATTTAAGCTTAGCAAACAGAGATTTAGGGGGGATTTGATTGAGGTTTTTAAGTTCCTAAAGGGGATTAACAAAGTGAAATACCAAAGATTTTTAAAGATAAGTGGGGTCAGCAGAACAAGAGGCCACAGGTGGAAATTAGTTAAAGGCAAATTCCGCACAGATATTAGGAAGTTTTTCTTTACAGAGTTGTCAATGCCTGGAACAGCTTGCCAGGTCAGGTAGTAGAGGCAGAAACACTTGGGCTATTCAAGTCCAGGCAAGATATAGTACTAGATACTCTTTAGATTAGGACATGACGAGCCTAGATGGGCCGAACGGCCCGTTCTCGTCATTATGTATTCTTATGTTCTTATGTTCTAAAGCATTTCAAATAATCTGACCTAGGAGCCATTCATGCAGCTGGACTTCTACTCAAGGCTACTCAGATTAAATACCTTTGCTCAAGGGCACAATGGCATTTCCCCCACCTGAAAATCAAACCTGTAGCCTTTAAAGATCTGCAACACACTGCTTCTCCAGTTATCAGTCACAATTAGCAGTCACATCAGGCCCAGTTGGCGTGGTTGGTGACCGTCAGTCAGTTCATTGGTGTTGAGCATGAATGGACTTCCATACGTTCAGGCCTGAGGTCTGGATGTGTGTTATGAATTGGCACTGTGATTTTGTGGATGGCTGGTGGGGATAATGTTACAAGAAACACAGTCTGCTGGATGAACTTAGCTTTGAGCCGTCCAATGAAGACTGCAGTCATTGAAAGACATTCCCCTCTCTTAATTCAATTCTATTGGCTTTATTGGTATGGCCAAGATGCACTTATAGCAATATGTAGCAGTATATGCAAGCAATAGCAAATAAGCAGTAACAAATGGAACTACAATAAAACATAGGAAAGAAAAAAAATTATCTCAATTTCTCTCTCTCCCCCTCTCTCCACTCGTCTGGCCCACAGGTTCTGCAGAGGCTGATTAAATCTCGGGGGAAGTCACAGAGCAAACACCTCAATGTGCAGATGATGGCCGCAGACAAGCTGTCGCAGTGCCCACCTGTGAGTCACCCCCACACTCACACTTACTGTGCCACTGCGTGATCATCCACTCAACTGGCTTACTGTGCCACAGCGTGATCATCCACTCACCTGGCTTACTATGCCACTGCGTGATCATCCACTCAACTGGCTTACTGTGCCACTGCATGATCATCTTTCCTTTCTTGGACAAGTTTGGACTCATGGGACTTTGATGAGATTAAAGTGGGCGGTGTCTTCTACGGTTGCCTGCCAGGCAGGGCAGCCTGATAGGCGCCGTCCTTCCTCCCCAAGGCTCGAGGCTTTGCATTGAAGTGTAGTTTTATCGCCCCTCACCAGGAGATGTTCGACGTCATTCTGGATGAGAACCAGCTGGAGGACGCCTGTGAACACCTGGCAGAGTACCTGGATGTCTACTGGCGTGCCTCTCACCTGCCTGGCTCAGCCCCCATTAATCCCCTACTGGAGCAAAACCTGATGACCCCACCCTCTGCTATCTCCAGCTTGCAGGTGAGGCTGTACGCGAAGGAGGGGTGAGTCAGAGGTCCGCCCTGGGGCAGGGGTTCATCCCTGGGGTGCGTTCAGGCTGAAACGCTCTGCTACCATTCCGCCTTAAATGCTACATTTACTCCCAACCGTTCTGCAACAATCTTTGAGATCCATTCCCATTTGGTGGGTGTACCAGGGTAGTTGTCTCTGTTAGTCAGGACCCGACTCCCTTAGTCAGAACATGACCGTCCGCTAGACATTCTGGATTAGACACGACTGTCTCCGTTAGTCATGACCGTCTCCGTTACACACAACCGTGGTCATGACTGCCTGGATGTCTACTGGCGTGCCACTCACCTGCCATCTCCGTTACTCATGACCATCTCCGTTACACACAACCGTCTCCGTTAGTCATGACCGTGTCCATGACCCCACCCTCTCCGTTACTCATGACCATCTCCGTTACACACAACCGCTCTGTTAGTCATGAGGGGTGAGTCACATGACCGCTCCGTTACACACAACCATCTCCGTTCATCTCCGTTACACACAACCGTCTCTGTTACTCATGACCGTCTCCGTTACACACAACATTTCCGTTAGCACTAACCGTTCTGCAACAATGCTGAGATCATTCTCCCATTTGGTGGGTACCAGGAGTGTAACTGTCTCTGTTAGTCAGGACCCGACTCCTTAGTCAGAACATGGCCGTCCAGCTAGACATGACCGTGCTCCGTTAGGTACGACTGTCTCCATTAATCTATGACGTCTCGTTACACACAACAACCGTCTCCGTTAGTCGTGACTGCCTCAGATGGGCGTGACCGTCTCCGTTACACACAACCGTCTCCGAACTGTCTCTGTTAGTCAGGACCGACTCCCTTAGTCAGAACATGACCGTCCCCGCTAGACATGACCGTCTCCGTTAGACACGACTGTCTCCGTTAGTCATGACCGTCTCCGTTACACACAACCGTCTCCGTTAGTCATGACTGCCTCCGTTAGACATGACCGTCTCCGTTACACACAACCGTCTCCGTTTGTCATGACCGTGTCCATTACACACAACCATCTCCGTTACTCATGACCATCTCCGTTACACACAACCGTCTCCGTTAGTCATGACTGCCTCCGTTAGACATGACCGTCTCCGTTACACACAACCATCTCCGTTTGTCATGACCGTGTCCGTTACACACAACCGTCTCCGTTACTCATGACCGTCTCCGTTAGTCATGACCGTCTCCGTTTGTCATGAGCGTCTCCGTTACACACAACCGTCTCCGTTAGTCATGACCGTCTCCATTAGACATGACCGTCTCCATTACACACGACCGTCTCCGTTAGTCATGACCGTCTACGTTAGTCATGACCGTGTCCGTTACACACAACCGTCTCCGTTAGTCATGACCGTCTCCGTTAGACATGACCGTCTCCGTTATACAAGACCGTTAGACAAGACCGTCTCTGTTAGACAGCACAAGACCGTCTCCGTTAGACATGACCATCTCTGTTAGACATGACTGTCTCTGTTAGACATGACTGTCTCCGTTAGTCATGACTGCCTCCATTACACACGACCATCTCCGTTAGTCATGACCGTCTCCATTAGACATGACCATCTCCATTAGTCAGCACACGACCACCTCTGTTAGACATGACCATGGGGGAGGGGAAGGGGGGGGCTGTTTTCTTTGTTCACTGAGTGTGGGTGAAGGGGGGTGGGTGGGGGCTGTTGTCTGTGTTCACTAAGTGTGGGTGGAGGCAGTATCTCTGTTTATCTCCCTGCCCCCTCCCTCCCCGAACCCTTCCACCTTGTTGTCACATCTCTACAGCACCCCCCAGTGTTGACGTCTTGTAAGTGTCTTCTTCGGCTGTCTTCTCACTCCTCCCTGCTTAACATTTTTGCAGTTCTCTGAGACACAGGAATTAATTGAATGATCGCTTAACAAAATAGGGTGAGTAAGCGGAATAATTTATCTGCATTTCTCGGCCCGGCTCCCCCCCCCCCCCCCCAACCACCTCCAACCACCCCCCTCTCCCCAAACCTGATTCAGTCAGATGGAACAAGGTAAAATTGCAATGCAACCTTGTTTCCCTCTTCCTCTCAACCCTTACGATTTGAAAAGGAGTTTGATCACCACTCATGCCACCCTAGTGTCTCCCCCGCTCTCCCATAGGGAAATAACCAACAAAAACAATGCAAATTCCACCATATTTCCCGATTCTTCTGCATCTGTCCCAGACACTGCAAGCTGCACAGACTCAACAAGCAGATTCACAAAGCAGTTTGCTTTTGTAACAGCAATAAAAACCAATTACAGTAATCGTAAATGCAGACACCGTTACTGAACCTGTAACCTGTGTGTCATTAGCCCCAAATCAGTTTGCTGTTGTAAAAAGCGGATTCTGTCCGACTCTTTGTGAATGTGAAAGGCACCCTTTTCTCCCCCCAGAATGTAACCCTAGCTTGTGTTCACTTGATTTTCAAAGTGTTTTGCTCCAGAGGAAAATGTGTTGTATTTTATTTTGTTACAAGGCTCAGAGTAAATGTCTAATATAACAGAGCACCTGAATAATACAATTTTATCCAATTACCGTATTGCTTTGAATAATCTCCGCAAGTCCTCATCTACGCTGTGTATTGAAGGAGGCATTTGTAATTTAATGGTGCAGCTATTAGTAGTAATATGGGTTTGAAACATGTGGCTGAGACATGTTCAGCTGCACAAATGTATGGCAGACTGCAGTCTTTCATTGGTCGTTTTTTTAATGTAAAAAATGTGGCTTATAGAAACAAATCCAATTAGCTCATTAGCTAGGCAGCACCTAATGTAGCTTTAAATGGGAATGTTACCCATTTTCAATGATGTAGTATGTTGTCCTTATTACATTACATTACATTACATTACATTACATTACAGGCATTTGGCAGACGCTCTTATCCAGAGCGACGTACAACAAAGTGTTAACCGTAGTCAAGAACAGTTTAGCTGAAAGCCACCCTAGCGGGAAGTACAGTTCCTAGGTGCTAGGAGCAACCACATAGTTAAACTAGGACCCTGTAGGTAAATCTGTAGCCACAACTCAAAGGTATCAATAAAGCACTCAGTGCGGAAAATAATGCCTAAGCCTAATACAATACATAAACAAGTAGACATGTGTAATACTAAGCAACTATGTCCCTAAGTTAACAAAAACCAGACTACGGGGAGAGGTGCACCCTGAAGAGGTGAGTCTTCAGTCGTCACTTGAAGGTGGCCAGGGTCTCAGCTGTTCTGGCTTCCACAAGAAGGTCATTCCACCATCGTGGAGCCAGAACCGACAGGAGACGTGACCGGGAAGTGCAGGTGCGGAGGGGGGGGAGGTGCTAGGCGTCCTGAGGTAGCAGAACGGAGTGGTCTGGCAGGTGTGTAGGGTTTGAAGATCTTGAGGAGGTATGTTGGGGCTGATCCCTTGACTGCCTGGTATGCTAGGATCAATGTTTTGAATTTGATGCGAGCTATAACAGGCAGCCAGTGGAGGGTAGTGAGCAGGGGGGTGACATGGGAGTGTCTAGGAAGGTTGTAGACCAGACGGGCTGCAGCGTTCTGGATGAGTTGCAGGGGTCTGATGGCAGATGCGGGAAGGCCAGCCAGGAGCGCGAGTTGCAGTAGTCCAAGCGGGACAGTACCATTGCTTGGACCAGGAGCTGGGTAGAGTACGTGGTAAGGAAGGGACGGATTCTCCTGATGTTATACAGGAAGAATCTGCACGCCCGGCTTACCGCTGCAATGTTCATTGATAGGGACAGCCTGTTGTCCATCCCCACACCGAGATTCTTCGCGCAGGGTGATGATCTCACCAAGGTGTCACCTAGAGAAATGGAGAAATCAAGGTGGGGAGAGTTTAGGGCAGGAATGAAGATTAGTTCTGTTTTACCTGGGTTGAGCTTTAGGTGGTGATTGTCCATCCAGCTCTGAATGTCCCTCAGGAAAGCAGAGATGCGGGTAGAGACCTGAGTGTCTGATGGGGAGAAGGAGAGAAAGAGTTGAGTGTCATCAGCATAACAATGGTAAAATAAACCATGGGCAGAGATTACAGAGCCAAGGGAGCGGGTGTACAGGGAGAAGAGAAGGGGACCGATGACTGAGCCCTGTGGAACCCCAGTGGGGAGGGAGTGAGGCAGTGATACTTAGTACTTAGATACTTATTGTAGTACAAATGCAATGGTAGACTACACAGGCCTACTTATTTGTATGCTGGTATAATAATTATTCAAGCCCAAGTAAACGAAAAGGCATTTGCAACTTCTGCAACTTCCAGTCCAGCTTACTGAAACTACACAATGCATTTCTCTCTCTGCATCCTGGCATGGTTATGGTGTGGATGGGGTAGGCATATCACTGGTATTTACTGTGGCCAAATTTTACTATGACGTGCTCATGCAGTGTAGCCAGCTAGCTAGCTGTAGCTTGTGGATGACAGCGATTGAGCTTGCCGTTGCTGGTGTACAGTTGCATTGTGTAATATAAACCCACGGAATAATTCCTAAATTCCATGAAAAATTCAATTCAATTCAATTCAAAAAACGTTATTTATCCCCGAAGGGTAATTATGAAGGCAGCATAGTAAACATAAAACCATCAAACAACAACACACCAATGAACCAATAGTGGGACAAGGGTTTAGCCAGAAAATGACTACTTCTGAAAAGCAAACAGCAGCTCAAGAGAAAATGTGTTCTGAAGTCATTTCATCAATTGGCACTAGCTAGACCAATATAAATTACATTTTTGATGCCGCTAACTCCGTAGCTAATTACAGCAGTTAGTTAGCATTGCAAACTGACAGTAGCTCACGTATGTAGTTTACGTACGTAGTTGCCATATACGTATCGGTCTCCTTTAGTTTGTTACCTCACCAGCAAACCATTCGAATTTCCCGCCTCTCGGCTTGCAGTGGAGCAATAAAGCATTGCTTTCTTGGACAAAGTTGCACCAGGGAAAAGAAAATGAGGCATCACTGTGTCATTTTGTGTAAAATTGTATTAAATATTAACGTCGTCAGTGCGACGTTAACCAGCTAACCGCGAGGTCACATTAGCATGCACATAAGCAGCTGGTTAAAATGTTAAAAACAAGGAGCATTTCAAAAGTAGCAATTCAAAGGCAAAAGAGCTGTGAGCTTGGTGAAAAAGATGAATGAATTATAAGAGTTATTAAAGTTATAAAAAGATAAATTGATGATAAAAAAAACTGTAAATCTAGCTAGCTGGCTTGACCAGGTTTTCCAGCAACTTCAAACTGAGAGTATTTATTCATGGGTGCCATTCTTTTCAATGCACAGCTGACTATTTAAGTGACTGTGTCGATTATTTGAAGCAATACGGTAATTCAATTAAAGTTGGTCTTTTGATTTCTTACTTTGGATGGCGGTGAAAGATGGCTCACTTGTCAATCTGTAGTTATTAGTATTGGCTAGGCCTGTGTTTTCAGGACCAGTAAATAAGGCAAATCCTGGTTTTCCTTTGGAGGGAAGTGTCTCCTCTGGTGGGGGCGGGGTCTTACCCTCTGCCCTTTCTTTCTCCTGAGCAGGATGAGGAGCTGCTGCCGGGGGGAGGGGTCAGAGGGGCGGAGGAGGAGGAGGAGGAGGAAGATGAGGATGAGGAGGCAGGCCTGGGGGAGGCACACTCCCCCGTGGAGCAGGACAGCCTCATGCCGTCAGATGAAGCCAGTGATTCGCTGTCACAGGGCGGGAGGGGGGGCTTGCGCTGCCTCCACCGTGAGGAGGAAGAGGAGGAGGAAGATTTGGAAGAAGAAGAGGAGGAGGAAGAGGAGTACGAGCCTCCCCGCCACGCCCACTCGTACCGCGACATGTACCCGCCTCTCCGCAGCCACCCGGCCGCTGGGCACAGTGCAAATGGCCACGAGTCCCGGGATCGCCTCCTCCAGCGCCATGCCCAGCAGAGCCACAACCAGCGCAACAATCAGCAGCGTGCTCGCGCCTGGCCCAGGCACAACTACTGACACTGGGAGGGGCCAGAACAACTACTGACACTGGGAGGGGCCACAACAACTACTGACACTGGGAAGGGACACAACAACTACTGACACTGGGAGGGGCCACAACTACTGACACTGGGAAGGGACACAACGATGACTGACATTGGGAGGGGACACACCAACTACTGACACTGGGAGGGGACACACCAACTACTGACACTGGGAGGGGCCACAACAATGACTGACACTGGGAAGGGACACAACAATGACTGACACTAGGAAGGGACACACCAACTACTGACACTGGGAGGGGACACACCAACTACTGACACTGGGAGGGGCCACAACAATGACTGACACTGAGAAGGGACACAACAATGACTGACACTGGGAGGGGACACACCAACTACTGACACTGGGAGGGGACACACCAACTACTGACACTGGGAGGGGACACAACAATGACTGACACTGGGAGGGGACACACCAACTACTGACACTGGCAGGGGCCACAACAACTACTGACACTGGGAGGGGCCACAACAACTACTGAGATTGGGCAGGTCTGGGTGGAGAGTGGAGAGAGGGGTGCGGGAGGGTGGATTCAGCCAAGGCTAAAGCTTCTTCCTGCAGCTCAGAGCTCCAGTAGCCGGTCTTCCTGTTCTGGGGGGGTGGGAGGCTGCAGTGTTGCCAGATGCTTGTGTTTTTTTCCTGCACCCCAAAAAATATTTATGTTCTCAAGCAAATCCCCCATCTTCACCTGACTCCCGTCATTGTTTTCCTCCTATAATAGTTCCTCCCTTCTTGCACATACCCCTTCCCTTCTTTCCCCTTTTCAATAGGATTGTTGAGCTTGTGTATTGGGATTGCTCATTTATTATGAATAACACCACACATAGCCTATCTGGGTCATCGTTGTCTTCTCAAAGGGGGAGGTAACAACGAGAAACAAGCTCGCTGCAAAGCTGTATGGCGACAGTCCAAGCTTTTATTTATTACCTCTCTAAAACGCGGCCAGGGTAGCCGACATTCCCATTTCTCTAAAACGGCCAGCATATGCAACATTCCTGTTTCTCTAAAACATGTCCAGTGTAGCCAACATTCCTGTCTCTCTAAAAGATGTCCAGTGTAGCCAACATTCCTGTCTCTCTAAAACATAGCCAACAACCGACATTCCCGTCTCTAAAACATGGCCAGTGTAGTCAACAGCCAACATTCCCGTCTCTAAAGTAGGGCCAGCGTATGCAACATTCCCGTTTCTCTAAAACACATCCAGTGTAGCCAACATTTCCGTCTCTAAAACAGAGCCAGCGTAGCCAACAGCTGACATTCCGGTCTCTAAAACACGTCCAGTGTAGCCGACATTCCCGTCTCTAAAACACGTCCAGTGTAGCCGACATTCCCATTTCTCTAAAACATTTCCCATCTGCCTTCTCGGTTTCAGTGAGTCAGAGAAGTGCATCTCCTTTGCTTCTTTCTCACAGCAATGCGCTGCCTGCTCTGACCGATACATCACTACCACAGAGAAATTACCCTGGCATCGGATATGTTCAGGACCGCCACCTTCCTGTAACCGCTGTCTCCGTCGAGCAGAAGGGAAACGCCTCGATATGTCCACGCTATGAAAATCTCTCCACCCCCCAAGAGTGTGTTCGAGCAGCGAAGATTTCCAAGAGACGATCATGCACTGCGTTTGAGTACGCTAACCCCGGGCTGCTGTTCCATTTTTCTTTTAAGGAATTGGAGAGAGTTATGAAAAAAAAATTGGCTATGGCTATTTTTTACAATTTGTCAGGCATAAACGGCCATCTCTTTGGCACTCAGCCACACTTTATTTGACTGGTCTTAACTCCCTAATATTTCAATGTCTCTATCATTGCATGTATAAATATGGATTATAATTCATTTAGATCTATTTGCACCATAACGTCAGGAAAGGACATATAGAAACTATACAACTAATCGAAAGTAGGAATGCCTACTTAGGTGACTAGTAATGCATCCAATGATATTGTACATATTGACATGGGCACTTGTTTATCCTAATTTACTAATTTTATTTTGTCAGTATGGAATTGTACCTTGTTTAAAAAAAATGTTATGTTTACATGGGATTGTGTAGTTATAGTTTTATGATGAAAATGACGAGGGTTTGCTGGGTATGTGGTTACATAACAGTCACGTAAAGCTGCAGTACAGGGCTTGGTGGATCTAGTCTTGCATTTTGAACATTTATGTATTCCTTATCTATGTTCTTGGCCCCTGGTTGTGAAATTGAGGGAAATGTGGAGCACTGCAGGGAGCACAATAGTGTCATGGAGATTAGGGTTCTTTTTACACACACATGCACGCACACTATACGGACACACACACACTCTCTCTCTCTCTCTCGCTCTCTCTCACAGACACACACACACACACACAGCTATGTTATAGAATGTAACCCTTCATGCCTTAACACTTGGCCTTTCATCCAGCCCAGATAAAACACCACTGTCCACTCGATTTACTATGCCTCATCATTCACCCCACCACACCACACCATTTACCACACCACACCATAACATTCACACCATCACATGGTGCATTCTATTCACCATGTCACACTGCGACGTTCACCACTGCATTTACCACGATGCGCATGCTCCAGCCTGTGAGCAGACAGCACGGTGACGCGATCGCAACTCAGGCGCATTGGAACAACTACAGGGGGATGCGCTGCAGCTCTGTACGAATGCGCTCTGCAGCGGAGACCAATCTGCACACACAATCTGCCTATCAGTGCGCGCCCTGTGTGCAGCCGGTCCTAATGAGGCCATGCTGGACTGCACGGACCAATGGCGTCATCCGGTGGTGTTTATTTATCACAACACCTGCAGCCAGTGGCTCCGAATTCTGTGGCCCAGTGTTTGTTCTAAATAGCCAAAGCTACCCCCCTCTTAAGCAAGTCATCTCAAATTCAACACTTCAGGAGACATGCAATGAGTTAGGCGCTGAAAGTCTTTCCACACAACGTATAGGAACAGAACATTTGACCTGTTAGAGATATGGTATGCAGAATGCCAATAATGATGTCTATTGCTGCATTACTGCTCTGATCTCGTGTGAACAATGATTGATCATACCATGTATTAATCGTATAAGTCGCTCTGGATAAAAGCATCTGCTAAATGCTTAAAATGTAAATGTAACGTAATGTATCTGAAATCACCATTGTGTTTCTTAATTAGAATTTTGTCCTCAACAAGCTAAAATTATGTCAATGAAGGATTCCTCCTGCTCCATCCAATGAGAAACAAGAGGCCAGCGAATCCCATTTGGCACAGCGCTGAACAGAGCAGGAGGTGGGGTTTCATAGTGCAGGAGGCAGGGCTCCACAGTGCCAGAGGTGGGGTTTCACAGAGCAGGAGGCGGGGTTTCAATGTACTGCAGCTTCATGCGTCTTTCCACTTCTTACAGGTCTATCTATTATTCTGTATTTTTGGAGAAAAAAAACAGCATGACTGGAAAATTCCTATGCAAGTGTTGCATGAAAATCTGATTGTTTCTTTATACATTTCTGATATACTTTATGGACTCTTCTTATTCTTCTTATTATCGTTATCATTGTAAGTACAAGTAATGCTGTTTTATACACAGATATATACACATATATATATATATATATACGTACACAGTACCAGTCAAAAGTTTGACTACACCTGCTGGAAACTAGGTTTATCTCATAATTCACAATGCTTTACACCGTATACGTTTCTGTAAATACTTTAAAATGACAAAAAACACATGCAACAATGAACAAAATGAACATCAAAGAAATGTTCAAGAAAATTATATTAAAAATTGAATCTTGTATTCCTCAAAATAGCCACCCTTTGCCGTGATAACAGCCTCACAAACACGGGCCATTCGGTTAATACGTTTCAGCAGGAAATCACCCGATATGTCTTCCCAGCTCTCCTGCAGCAATTCCCAGAGAAACTTGTGGGTTGCTTTGCTTTGACTTTGACACTGGGCAGGCCAGGTCATCAGTTTGAGTTGTCCTTCACATTCCTCCTTCACCAGGTAGTTCTTGCACAACTTCAAGGTGTGTTTTGGGTCGTTATCTTGCTGAAGAATGAAGGAGTGCCCGATTAGCCGTAGTCCAGATGGAAGGTGTACTCAAACTTTTGACTGGTACTGTATATATATACACTAGCGGTCAAAAGTTTTAGAACACCCCCATTTTTCCAGTTTTTACTGAAATTTAAGCGGTTCAAATCCAGTGAATAACCTGAAATTGTAGAAAGGTAAGCGGTAAACTGCCAGAGGTTAAGAAAAAAAGGTTAGGTTACCAAAAACTGAAAAATAATGTACATTTCAGAGTTATTAAAAAAAGGCCCTTTTCAGGGAATAAGTGATGGGTTAACGTGGGTTAACAGTCATTCTGTGCAAGTCGCCGATTCTGGATCCAGCAAAAGAGCCCCAGACCATCACGCTTCCTCCTCCATGTTTGACAGTTGGTGTCACACACTGAGGAACCATCCTTTCGCCTACTCGATGGCCTACAAAAACCTTTCAAAATTTCAAGATTTCTAAATTTGATAAGACCTTCCAGTCTTCAGTAGTCCACTGGCAGTGCTTCATGTCCCAGGCAAGCACTGGCAATGGCTTTCTTACTGCCACTCGACCTGCCAAACCTGCAGCTCGAAGTCTTCTCTTCACAGTTGAAACTGAGACTTCCTTACTTCGACCAGTGTTAAGCTGTGCTTGAAGCTGTTGTCCTGTGAGCCGCCTATCACGCAAGCTGTTGACTCTCAGAAACTTGTCTTCTGATTTTGTTATGGCTTTGGGTCTGCCAGACCTCTTCCTGTCAGAGTTTCCTCCAGTTTCCAAGTGCCTTTTGATGGTGTAGAAAACTGCTCACTGCCAAAAAATTTACATTATTTTTCAGTTTACCTTTGTACCATTTCAGGTTATTCACTGGACTTGAACTGCTTAAATTTCTGTAAAAACTGGAAAATGGGGGTGTTCTAAAACTTTTGACCGGTAGTATATATATATATACACAGTACTGTGCAAAAGTTTTAGGCAGGTGTGAAAAAATGCTTTAAAGTAAGAATGCTTTCAAAAATAGAAGTGTTAATAGTTTATTTTTATCAATTAACAAAATGCAAAGTGAATGAACAGAAGAGAAATCTAAATCAAATCAATATTTGGTGTGACCACCCTTTGCCTTCAAAACAGCATCAATTCTTCTAGGTACACTTGCACACAGTTTTTGAAGGAACTCAGCAGGTAGGTTGTTCCAAACATCTTGGAGAACTAACCACAGATCTTCTGTGGATGTAGGCTGCCTCAAATCCTTCTGTCTCTTCATGTAATCCCAGACTCGATGATGTTGAGATCAAGGCTCGGTGGGGGCCAAACCATCACTTCCAGAACTCCTTGTTCTTCTTTACGCTGAAGATAGTTCTTAATGACATTGGCTGTATGTTTGGGGTCGTTGCTGCAGAATAAATTTGGGGCCAATCAGACGCCTCCCTGATGGCATTGCATGATGGATAAGTATCTGCCTGTATTTCTCAGCATTGAGGACACCATTAATCCTGACCAAATCCCCAACTCCATTTGCAGAAATGCAGCCCCAAACTTGCAAGGAACCTCCACCATGCTTCACTGTTGCCTGCAGACACTCATTATTGTACCGCTCTCCAGCCCTTCGGCGAACAAACTTCCTTCTGCTACAGCCAATATTTCACATTTTGACTCATCAGTCCAGAGCACCTGCTGCCATTTTTCTGCACCCCAGTTCCTATGTTTTCGTGCATAGTTGAGTCGCTTAGCCTTGTTTCCACGTCGGAGGTATGGCTTTTTGGCCGCAATTCTTCCATGAAGACCACTTCTGGCCAGACGTCTCCGGACAGTGGATGGGTGTACCTGGATACCACTGGTTTCTGCCAGTTCTGAGCTGATGGCACTGCTGGACATCTTCCAATTTCGAAGAGAAGTAAGCATGATGTGTCTTTCATCTTTTGTCTTTCAACAGCACATCTTGAAACCCCAGTCTGCTTTGAAATCTTTGCCTGGGAGAGACCTTGCTGATGCAGTATAACTACCTTGTGTCTTGTTGCTGTGCTCAGTCTTGCCATGGTGTATGACCTGTGACATGAAACTGTCTTCCACAACCTCACCTTAGTAGCAGAATTTGGCTGTTCCTCACCCAGTTTTAAGCCTCCTACACAGCTGTTTCTGTTTCAGTTAATGACTGTGTTTCAACCTACATGTGAAATTGATGATCATCAGCACCTGTTTGGTATAATTGGTTAATCATGCACCTGACTATAATCCTACAAAATCCCTGACTTTGTGCAAGTGTACCTATAAGAATTGATGCTGGTTTGAAGGCAAAGGGTAGTCACACCAAATATTGATTTGATTTAGATTTTTCTTCTGTTCACTCACTTTGCATTTTGTAAATTGATAAAAATAAACAATTAAAATGTATATTTTTGAAAGCATTCTTACTTTACAGCATTTCTTCACACCTGCCTAAATCTTTTGCACAGTACTGTATACAATGGGGGAAATGAGTATTGAACACATCAACATTTTGTCCAGTAAATGTATTTCCAATGAGCCTATTCAAGTGAAATTTGCACCAGACTTTGGTATTAACTCAAAAAATCCAGACAAAAAATCAAAACATTAAAGTCCATATGTAAATAAAGTTGTGTAATAAAGTGGAATGAAACAGGAAAAAAGTATTGAACACACTAAGAAAAAGCAGTACACCACAGCAAGGAAAGGCAAGGAACCAGCTGAAAACCATAACTAATTAGGAGGCAACTCTACCTCCAATCTGTGCTAATTAATGTCAGCTGGGTTAGAATATATTGATGGGCTATAAAAGGTTTTTTTTTGTTACCAAGGTGCCAGACAAGAAACATCTAATGATGGGTAAAAGCAAAGAGCTCTCTCAAGACCTTCGCAACCAGATTGTTGCAAAACATGAAAATGGAATTGGCTACAGACGTATTTCACAACTTCTGAATCTTCCAGTAAGCACCATTGGGGGCATTATCCGTAAGTGGAAGCAACATCACTCCACCATCAACCGGCCACGCACAGGAGCTCCTCGCGAGATTTCTGATCAGGGAGTCAGAAGGATACTTAGAAGAGTAGCCAAAGAGCCAAGGACCACTAGGAAAGAGCTCCAGAAAGACTTGGAGGCAGCAGGTACAACTGTGACAGAAAGGACAGTAGGCAATGCACTCCACCGCCATGGCCTCTGTGCACGCTCAACCCGCAAGACTCCACTAATGAAAAAAAGACATGTTGAAGCTCGTTTAAAGTTAAAGCCGTTTAAAGTTAAAGCCAAACAACATTTGGACAAGCCAGTGAACTACTGGGAGCACCACCTTGGACTGACCATGACATGGTCTTTTTTGGACATACCCTGTGCCGGCCAGAAGAGGATGGGCTCCCCCTTTTTAGTCTGGTTCCTCCCAAGGTTTCTCCCTACCAAGGGAGTTTTTCCTTCACCACTGTTGCCTTTAGGCTTGCTTTTGGGGGGTCTAGGCCTGGGCTCCCCCTCTGTTAAGCGTTTTGTGACAATTCTATTGTGAAAAGCGCGATACAAATAAACTTGATTTGATGTACTCTGGTCAGATGAGACCAAAATTGATGAGACCTTTTTGGCTGTCACACAACACACCATGTTTGGCGGAGAAATGGCACTGCACATCACCCGAATAACAGTGACGTTTGGAGGTGGAAGTATCATGATGTGGGGCTGTTTCTCCTCTCGTGGTACTGGCAGACTTCATATCATTGAAGGAACAATGAATGGAGCCATGTACAGAGAGATTCTTGAGATGAACCTGCTGCCATCCACCAGGATGCTGAGGATGAGACGTGGGTGGACCTTCCAGCAGGACAACGATCCAAAGCATACAGCAAAGGAAACTTGCAATTGGTTTCAGAGAAAGAAAATCAACTTGTTGGAATGGCCCAGTCAATCACCTGACTTAAACCCAATTGAACATTTGTGGAAGCATCTGAAGATCAAGATTCACAAGAGGGCCCCCGCAATCTTCAAGATTTAAAGACAATCTGTGTAGAGGAATGGGCCAAAATCACACCTGAATACTGCGGCCCATTAGTTACTTCATTTTTTACTTTTAAGCATTTAGCAGACGCTCTTATCCAGAGCGACTTACAAGATGTGCATTAATACAAGGTGAGAACAATCAAAGTTAGCGTACAAGATCAGTGCAGTAAAACAGCAAAAGACATCATTGCAGGCGTCTGCGTATCATACCTGTAACATTGGGAAAGAAAAGGTTAGTGGGTTTTTTTTTTTTTTTTTTTTTTTTGAACAAGTAAACAGTGGTGACGACAGATTGACTAGATGGACAGTGTTCAGTGGTAGTGGAGTCTGAAGAGGTGGGTTTTGAGTCTCTTGCGGAAGATTGGAAGTGATTCCGCAGTCCTGACCGATGCGGGAGGTCGTTCCACCAACGAGGGACCAGGACAGAGAAGAGGCGAGACCGCGAGGAGCGGCTGCCAGGCGCCCGGAGGGATGGGGCAGTCAGTCTGCCGGCGGAGGCGGAGCGGAGAGGTCTGGACGGGGTGTAGGGCGTGATGAGTGACTGGAGGTATGGGGAGCAGTACCTCTGGCCGCTTGAAAAGCAAGCACCAGTGACTTGAATCTGATGCGTGCTGCGATGGGGAGCCAATGCAGAGAGGAGAGTAGAGGGGTGACGTGGGTGAACTTCGGCTGGTTGAACACCAGGCGAGCAGCAGCGTTCTGGACTAGTTGGACTACTTCATACAGAAAGCGCCTTGAAGCTGTCATTACAAACAAAGGCTTCTCCACTAAGTATTGAATTAATTTCAGTTAGTGTGTTCAATACTTTTTTCCTATGTCATTCCACTTTATTACACATAACTTTATTTACATATGGACTTTAATGTTTAGATTTTTTGTCTGGATTTCCTGAGTTAATACCAAAGTCTGGTGCAAATTTCACTTGAATGGCCTCATTGGAAATACATTTACTGGGAAAAATGTTGATGTGTTCAATACTTATTTCCCCCATTGTATGTATAAATATATATAAATAAAAGTGCACATTCAAGTCAACTTCACCAACTCTTTTCAACTGGGAACGGTTTTAAAAACTAGACTCCCAGAAGGAGAACACAGTGGCATACCAATAAAAAAATAAAATAAAATAAAATTTATTGCAAATATTATATTGCTCCAATGACAGACGCATATGTAGGCCCACATGTAGAATCAGTGCCCTATGCTCCACACACATTTCTCACAGGATAAAAGGAGCTTCGCTGCTTTCGTGAAATCGTTCTCATTAGACTTATTCGGTAAGTCTACAGAGGCTAACCTGTACTCTTGTGACATAACTGAAGGGTGTAGAAAAGTGACGCATTCGTATTATTCTGATATACCGCTTGTGTATGTAACATTACAGAAGCATAAAACAATGCACTGCATCGCTGCAGGTTTTCATATTGATATTAAACCCAACAGTACAGCTGTGGCCAAAAGTTTTGAGAATGACACAAGTATTGGTTTTCACAAAGTTTGCTGCTTCAGTGTTTTTAGATCTTTTTGTCAGATGTTACTATGGTATACTGAAGTATAATTACAAGCATTTCACAAGTGTCAAAGGCTTTTATTGACAATTACATTAAGTTTATGCAAAGAGTCAATATTTGCAGTGTTGACTCTTCTTTTTCAAGACCTCTGCAATTCGCCCTGGCATGCTATCAATTAACTTCTGGGCCACATCCGGACTGATGGCAGCCCATTCTTGCATAATCAATGCTTGGAGTTTGTCAGAATTTGTGGGTTTTGTTTGTCCACCCGCCACTTGAGGATTGACCACAAGTTCTCAATGGGATTAAGGTCTGGGGAGTTTCCTGGCCATGGACCCAAAATTTCGATGTTTTGTTCCCCGAGCCACTTAGTTATCACTTTTGCCTTATGGCAAGGTGCTCCATCATGCTGGAAAAGGCATTGTTCGTCACCAAACTGTTCTTGGATGGTTGGGATAAGTTACTCTCGGAGGATGTTTTGGTACCATTCTTTATTCACGGACAAGCTTTTTTCCGGATGCCCCAAATAATCGGAAAGGGGATTCATCAGAGAAAATGACTTTACCCCAGTCCTCAGCAGTCCAATCCCTGTACCTTTTGCAGAATATCAGTCTGTCCCTGATGTTTTTCCTGGAGAGAAGTGGCTTCTTTGCTGCCCTTCTTGACACCAGGCCATCCTCCAAAAGTCTTCGCCTCACTGTGCGTGCAGATGCACTCACACCTGCCTGCTGCCATTCCTGAGCAAGCTCTGCACTGGTGGTGCCCCGATCCCGCAGCTGAATTAACTTTAGGAGACGGTCCTGGCGCTTCCTGGACTTTCTTGGGTGCCCTGAAGCCTTCTTCACAACAATTGAACCTCTCTCCTTGAAGTTCTTGATGATCCGATAAATGGCTGATTTAGGTGCAATCTTACGAGCAGCAATATCCTTGCCTGTGAAGCCCTTTTTGTGCAAAGCAATGATGACTGCACGTGTTTCCTTGCAGGTAACCATGGTTAACCCCTGAGGTCCGTGCTAAGCTTTTAATGTTTTTAGATTTTGGCATGGTCTGATATTTATCTCAATTTCATCAATTTAACACACACTTACTCCAAAGTGTTTGATATTTTTATTTGAAGGACAATCACAGCTACATTTGTATGCCATCAATAGTTTGGTCAGTATCATATGCAGCTTGTAAATAGATCTACAAACACACAAGTTAAAAATAGTAAATTTTTCTGCTGTCACAAAAGATGTGAAAGCACACACTAAACTATAGTGACGAATTGTTTTGCCAATGTGCGTTTGTTCACCAAGGTCTTGGTTATGTAAGGGTGTGAAAATAGTTTAGCACATCTGAGATCTAAATAGCTAAAAACCTGTTTTTATCAGAACTGGTCACATTTATTTCAGGCTGTGGGAGGGCTAAATGCTAAATACCTGAATATTCATTTTGGCTCTTTGTTACGTTGCAACACGCGGAATGTTTGGCGTCACAACACGCGATATTCATAGGCTATATTTTCACGAGTATTTGAAAACAAGCGAAATAAAATTAATATCAGCATAGACTGTTGCTGGCAGATTGCAAGCGTAAACACAGACAAGATGTAAAAAAATAAAAAACAAGCGAAATAAAATCAATAGCATAGACTGTTGCTGGCAGATTGCAAGCGTAAACACAGACATACGATATATTTTATAACATTTTACGCTGTTTGAAAAGTATTTTGTGTGCCTATTGCAATTTGTTACATTGCGACATGCGGAATATGTAGTCACAAGGCGCGGAATTCATATATTTTCACGAGTATTTGAAAATATACTCGTGAATATACTGTTGCTGGCAGATTGCAAGCGTAAACACAGACATACGATATATTTTATAACATTTTAGGCTGTTTGAAAAGTATTTTCTGTGCCTATTGCAATTTGTTACATTGCGACATGCGGAATATGTAGTCACAAGACGCGGAATTTATATATATTTTCACGAGTATTTGAAAACAAGCGAAATAAAATAAATATCAGCATAGACTGTCCTCTTCAGTTTGTGTTGTTTATGCCGGCGTTTTCACACATGGCCCGACGCACCTCCCGAAATTAGCACCTCGTTAACATGTCAATAGAAGGGGGACGTTACTAAAAGGTAAAAAACAGAGTAAAAAGCAAGGTTTACTTTTGGTCTAATTAAGCTAATTTTAAAAATCCCATTTGATTTGCCAGTGCTCAAATCGGAAAGTCGCGATTCTAAGGTTTCTGTCAATGTTTTTGCCGCGTGTGTATGATAAAATATCGCGAAGTTAGAAATAGTAATATACTTGTATTGCTGCTTGGATCGGCGCCGATCCAGCCGACCTCAGGGGGTTAACAGAGGAAGAACAATGATTTCAAGCACCACCCTCCTTTTAAAGCTTCCAGTCTGTTATTCTAACTCAATCAGCATGACAGAGTGATCTCCAGCCTTGTCCTCATCAACACTCCCACCTGTGTTAACGAGAGAATCACTGACATGATGTCAGCTATTCCTTTTGTGGCAGGGCTGAAATGCAGTGTAAATGTTTTTTGGGGGATTAAGTTAATTTACATGGCAAAGAGGGACTTTGCAATTAATTGCAATTCATCTGATCACTCTTCATAACATTATGGAGTATATGCAAATTGCCATCATAAAAACTGAGGCAGCAGACTTTGTGAAAATTAATATTTGTGTCATTCTCAAAACTTTTGGCCATGGGTGTACACTCAAATGTATCTTTTTGCCTGCAAAAAAAATATATATAAGTGAAAGAGTCAATAAGCAGAAGCAAGCTTCTGTTAAAAAAGGTCTTCCAGGAAGGAAAATATTTTCCTTCACGACAAGGCTTGAGTTGGGACCTTTTGATGGGCATTCCAGTTTTGCAGTGGAGGAGTTAAGCTTTGGGGGGGGGGGGGTTGACTCACCCAACAAGGGCCGTTCTAGTGTTTCTGAGCCCTGAGAAGTCTGCTCTCCCCCCCTCCCCCGTCTCGAGACCAGCGACAGCGTGAGGACACCAAGAGCGCGCAAACCTCCATCCTTGGTCTCCTCATTTCATATTCTCAACACTTCCTGATTACAAAAACAACCAATTTCAAAAAAGCGCTGAAAAAAATGGAAACTATTTCACAGAGATTGATTAGGAGGCTGGAATTCGCGTTTTTGGTTTTCAAAGGGTTCACGCGCCGGAAGATATTCCAACATGCCCTTCGATCTTAAATTTGTGCTTCCCTGGGGGAAAGAAGAGAAACTACGACCGACCAAATGTAAGAGAGTGGGGCGCATTCCACGGCAGAGTGGGGTACACCGCAGTGTGCATTTTTGTCTCTATTCTCCCTGTTCTTCCCAGTGGACCAAAACATTACTTATATTTTTTAAAAAATAGGTTTTTGGATATCTGAAGCACAATCTTCACGGTGATCACTATTTTCATTTGTGAGATATTCTCAGACTTCTGAATGCAATACGAAGCTTAGCATTGAGAGACATCAAAACTTCTTCTGTGGAGGTAAAAATAAATAAATAAATTGCACTATTTTCTTTTTGAGGTCTGATTTTTAATGCAATAAATGCACTAAATGTAATCCTGTACCCACTTCTGACACTTAAAATGTGTGCTAACATGACAACACACGCTCAATCACTCTTTCTGAGAAAAAATTTAAAAAAACGAATATATATATATATATATACATGTCATTTCCTGTCTGATGCTGTATAGAATGCTTTCTATTTAAATATACATTTAAAAATGCTTAAAAAAAACAGTCATTACAATAAACAAAACATTTTATGTACTTTTAATAGTGTACCTGTGGTTTGGTGCCTTTTTGAGGTTATAATGTGACGTACCACTATACTCAGGTCTAATGTAGCAGGGTGAGCCCTGGAGTCAGACAGCAGAGAGATACATAAACACAGAGAAACATGGACATCAACAGTCAGACAGAAGAGAGATGCATAAACACAGAGAAACATGGCCATCTGGGGCCTGTCTCACGAACCAGGATTAGTGGGTTAGCGAGCTAACTTTGGGCTTAACCCTGGGTTTACGGTCTCATGACTGTGGCTCACTTTTAACCGGGTTGCATTGCCATGGTAACTTATGCCGTGAACCTAACCTGTAAGTTAAGTTCAGGCTAACGGATCCAATCCTATAAAAAGACCACCGCCTGATTTTTTTTATATCAGAGATACATATTCTCTGCAGATGGAATATTGTATCTTTGCAAGCTTCTAGAGCCGCATGTCGCAAATGCCACTCAGTTTTGTAATTAACCCGGGGTACTAATGACTGCATCAGGTCGGCCCCTCGGCCAGGGGCGTGCCACCACCACCGATGCTCCCGCGTCTCGAGGCCACCCCGCTGGGAGTGGTATGCCTTCCTTCCGTCCGCCCACTCGGCCGTTTCCCTGCTCCTCCTGGAAATGGGCTAGGGAGAGGGGAGGCCGACCAGCGGCGAGCGGCAGCAGACAGGCGACCGTTGGCCGACGGCGCAGTGCAGCAGACAGGTGGCCGCCGGGCAGCGGTAGGCGGTGCAGCAGGCAGATAGCTGTTGGACGACGGCAGGCGATGCAGGCAGGGTGGTGATGGATGAGGCCGCAGTCTGACAGCGGGCCCGCCCCCAATGGTGGCCAGAGCGGAGGGCCACGACCTGGTCCCCAAACTGGAGCGCTGCCTGAGGGACATCCACACATGCATTCCATCGCGTCATCAAGTCCAGGCCGATAATTGGCGGTGCCAGGTAGGATCCCCGGTCGGACCAGGGAGACGGTAGACTCGAGCAGACATGCTGCGTCGAGGAGGCACGCTGCGTAGAGGCCTCGGATGCTGCTGACTCAGCCAGCCAATGAGCAGTAACCTTGGAGAGGGACTGGGGATCGGAGCAGCGCTTCCCTCACTGGGCCGCTCCGCTTTCGGTTCTCTGTGGCTCAGTTGGTAGAGCACAGCATTGGCAACGCTTAGGTTCTGGGTTCAATCCCCACTGGGGCCACATACAGTATACTGAAAATGTATGCATTCACTACTGTAAGTCGCTTTGGATAAAAGCGTCTGCTAAATGGCGTATATTATATTATATTATTTCCCTCTGCAGCGGTGGGGCGAGGCCTGACCTATTAAAATAGCTTCGGCTAGCAAACCTGGAGCGGCGAGGGGCTAGGGTATGCAGAAACCTGCGGGTAGCTCTTCCTGGACAGCAGCGGGAAACGTAGGGTAGCCTAGCTTAGCATGATAACGAATGTCAGCAGCGAAAGCGCTTACCGTTTCTTGTTCCTCACAAGAGCGTTTAGCTAGCTGTTCTCGGCTGTAACTTTCGAAGACTCGTCGACCGAAAGGTCGGTCCAAGGCTGTAGTCAACGCTGGATAGCTGCTTTGTTCCATTGGGGAGAGGTCCAGAAGCACTTGTATGGCCCTGCCCTCCAGGGCCAAGGCTAGGTGGACAGCTGTGATAGTGTCGCTCCATCCGTTGTACTCCGCTGCAATCGTACCTGGGCGAGGTACGGTGTCAGCGCCGCTGTTCTGTCATATTTTGGCAGCTTGATGAGGGGTCGGGAGGCAGCGGGGCTGGTGGCAGCAGGGCTGGTGGGAGCGCCCCTGGGCTCCAACGTGGAGTGGTGTGGGCGGTTAGCGCTAGCCGCGTCCGGGCGCGCTAACACTTCTCCGGTCCTCCTTCCTTCGCCTGGCGCCTGGCGCCACTCCCGGCGGAATGGTGCGTCCATTTCAGCATTACTGGGAAATTCTCTGGACTCCTCCGCTCCCTCCTTTCGCGTTCGCCACATCCGGCGGATGGACTCTTCCATCTCTGAACGCGAGGGGGGGTGCTCGGCCTGATCCATTTCTCCCTCGAGCTGACTGCATTGGGAAGATGTCGTCACTAATGGCTCTCACTTCTTCCTGATACATCCCACTTCTGACACCAGTGTAGCGAGCGTGTGCAAGGTGATGCATCAAGAAAGAGACAGCGTCCAGTAGTAATGCAAAAATGACCACGCGAGTAGCCACTTTATTATAAGAAGTGATAATTATCCATGCTCCATACACCGCACAGCTATGGATAATATCGGTGGCAAACCTCCGTGTTCCATACACCGCACAACTAAGGAGGATGCCCAAAAACCCCTGCTGGAACAAACGCGTCCTTAGAAGGACACGATTGACCATTGAACCGCCTTCCGTAGATGTCGCAATCAGGCAGTAACAGTCCTCTTCACACTTGGTCGAATGAACACACTTTCCTTGAAACTCAAGGGACTGCACCAATTACACTGGGCGTACTGGTCGCGGTGGTTTCAGACACTAACTCACCACGACCAGGTAGCTAACACAATAACAAGGTCTTTAAGCACACACATAAAAGACTAATAGCGTTCTAAAAAGACTAAAAGACTAAAACAATAGCGTTCCCCCACAATGCCCCGCGCACACATTTGAATGAGGAGCGACCCTCTCAGGATGGCTACAATATGTATTTGTACATAATTCATAATAATACATAATTTGTGGAGATATATGGTATGTCATATCAATTAAACGTTTGAACAAATTAAGTGTTATTATATACTAAATATGTGTGTAAATTATGTACAGATAAATTATTACAATCTTACATTTATTTGTCACATCTACATTTACATGAAACCATTTTAAAATTTGACGTGAAGTTATATTTCAATGAATTGAGTTCGTATCATTCTCTGTAATGTCACAAAAACATGGAAGCAATGCAAGCATTTAGTATAGCAATGTCAAGAATGTACCAAATTATTTCATACTTACCACTTTAGTGACTTTGCTTGTTTCTTGTGGTTCTCTGTGGCTCAGTTGGTAGAGCACAGCGTTGGCAATGTTTAGGTTGTGGGTTCAATCCCCACTGGGGCCACATATACTGAAAATATATGCATTCACTACTGTATATCGCTTTGGATGAAAGTGTCTGCTAAATGGCGTATATTATCTTGTAACAGGCATTTTTTTTGTCAGCGAAGTCTACACACCGCATGTGTTTGTTAGGCTATATAATGATATAATATTTGGACGTTGCACCTCAACACGCATTTCAATTCCATTGAATTTCTGCTACAGGAGTTTACGTAGATCGGCGGCTGTCGTGTTTGCGCAGTCTACAGTAAATCCCGTAGACCGGTGAATGTACCGTTTGTGAGGTCTACGGAAAATCCCGTCGTTCGGATATGGGTTAAATAACAGCTACGCATGGATTTTGTTATTAGTCATTCAATATTCTCCATGCTGATTTCAAACTCTCACATTAAATACTCCACAGTAGGGCTGTGACGGTATGACATTTTCACGGTATGACAACCGTACTACTCAATATCACCGCTTTCCGTATGTTTTCTCCATCTTTTTTTCTGAATCCAAAGGGGATATCATTCGTCATTACATAGCCTACCGCCTCGGCATTGGAATCAGCGTCGGACATCGCAAGTTTTATAAGGGAGATTTATGCCGTCTAGCTAGCTAGCTAGCTAGCTAATACCCCTTTAACACACAAAACCGGGGTTGACACGGGATATTGAATTACTTCAGTACACGTCACTGCTTAACAGGGTTGTCGCATTTTGACATCATTACTGTGCGTTCTAACAGCGGGCGATTCGGCAACTAGTTGCCCGAAATGCATTGATTGTCTATGAGAGCGGGGGACTGCAGGCGATTCGCCGATTCGGCGATTTGTGGGCGTGGCGGCGACACAGAAAAGTTGAAAATCCTGAACTTTCGGGCGATATCGCCCGGTAAGAGCCAATCAAATTCATGTGTTGCTGTTTTTACCTTCCACGCGGAACCAACACAACACCGAAATTTGGTTCCTAGTTCCGACACTTCAACATGAATGAGGAAAAACTGATGGCTGATGGCTATAAGTGGTTGTGTGTTTTACATTGCAAAACAATAAATACTTTAAAAAAAAGTTTCAAGTCATCCTATTTGTTATATAATATTGGGGACATGGGTCAACTAGTTGTTGCCATTAGCCTATATGGTAATGGGGCATGTAGTTGTTGCTATACAGTGGCTGTATGTGACATTTGAATAGGGATGGTTCTAAATATGAATATTGTAAGAAATACGGCAGCACTCTGATCTTGACGAAGAAGGTTTTATTTTGGTGGCGACAGTGACAAAGTAAATGACAGGTAATACAAGAATACCAGCAAGCACTCTGGACTCAGCGGAGTTCGTCTGAATGTATTTCTCCCAACTCAATGACTCTAAATACTCTTTTCGGCTTTGTTCTTCTAGCTGTAGGCAATCGACCGGTATGAGTCCCCAGTTGCAAGGTAACTGTAAAATAAAATAATGCTATTAGTTGTATGAAGTAGACTAGCCTACTACATTGTTCAGTAGCTCAATTGTACATTAGCTCAACACATCCATTATTGATCATTTATTTAATCCTAAAAGCATAAATATTTATAGCTAGCTAAACTTATATGGCCTACATACATCTTATTTAATGTTTGTGTTGGTTAAAAGGCAATTATTTATCGCATGGGTAAGTTTGGAAAAACTGGGCAATTTCTTCGCCTAGTATCGCCCGCTGTTAGAACGCGGGGTCAAAGGCAGACTGTACTGCTTCTTCAGAGACTTCAGTTTGTTCATAACTTGCTTCTGAGAGCGACGAATGCCTCTTTCACCATGTAATATTGCCATAGATAACAGTATATTGTAGCGGGGACGCCACGGAATCAAGAGTCACGAGACTTTGCTTTTCCATTTCGGTACTACTTTATTAAAGTAAAGCGTGTAGCACATGGGAAGTGTGGTGGAAAAGGCCAAACTCGGTTCAGGGCCAGATTGACCGAGAGACCCCACCGCAATTGATACTTCTTCAAAAATAAAATAATGGCAATAAAATAGTCTGTGGCAATAATTATTATTTATTACATATAAAAGGTATTCAATGAGCCGTTGGTTCGCGAAGCAAGGACTGAAATTTCATATCCTGAACATCCCCTTTTTATCCTGATCTTGGTGGTTGTTTTTTAGTGTCACTCTGTACCAGCTACCCCACTCTTCCCTGCATTGCCAATCCCATTGAGGTGGAAATTTCCACAAAAACTCAGTCCCCCCTTTCTTAGACTCCATTTTGATCTTATATAAGAAACCATTATTCATCATTAACATTCAACATAAACATTAAACCATCACGGGTACTGATCTACCATTAAATCCCTCCTTACTCCCCCTGCAGGTGAGGCACTGCTACTACATAATGCAAAACTTTGACACAGCATTTTCCTATCACAACCCCCGCCTCTCCTTTAACAGTACACTCCGACGTGAGCATTTTATTTCTAGGTTTGGTTGCATTCCCATTCTTTGATTCTTGTCCACCACTCTTTAATAAACCAACATAACAAAGATAGACAAACACTTCAGCTAACCGAAATGTGCATTGTATGGTTATATAGATATACAGTAGATATAGATATATATTATATATCGTCTCAACGCCTTATTTGATAAATAGTTGCCTTGTTCCCGCATGCTTTTATGCAGACAGCCCAATCCTAGGGGTTTACATCCTATCAGCCACGCGACTCGGGAACACTAACAGTGAATGTAGCAAAATCTCTGAAACAATGGTGAATCCTTAAGCGTAGCGAAATGCATTTGCTCAGTTTAATCCACGTTGTCCCCTCGGTGCCCTCGAAGTTGGTACTGGACTCATTAATCACACTGATGGTTGCACCTGGGTGAAATTCCTTATAGTCTTCCATCATAGAGAGGGGAGGATTAGAGTTAAGACTACTGTATACATCAATCAACAACACCAGCCCAGATAGCACTGTCCGGGCCCTCCTCATGCTCCTAAGCATTATTTCATTGGACAGAGTCAGGTTTACGACTGTACATACAGACAGACGGACCTTCGATCTAAATTCTTGGTAGACATGATTCTTGTACTTTTTGTATAATGAGTTTTGTGCCGCTGCAGAATCCACGTGCCGGACACATCCGCTCAACCCAAAGCCCCCAGTGCCTCACCTCCAAGCGCATATGGGTTCAGTACACTGATAACAGACTGACAGTGGCCCCGCTCCTGCGGCCTAGTGAATGTTAATACAGCCAGTTTTGCGGAATCTACAAGCATTGGACCATGTACAGATATTAAGTTACATAAATGATCTATTGAAAACATACGCTTTTCAAAAAATTCCACCACAGAAGTACAATGGAGGTCAGCTAGCATTTCCGTAGCTAGGCTAGCTGCCCACCGCTACACTACCCCGTTGTAAAAAACAGCTGCATCTAACCCAGTCCACTGGGACAAAGTCACCAAAGCATGCTGGTGGTGTCCGACTTCTCGCCTGCTCCCTCTTGCGGCAGTGTCTGGCGATGTGGCCTTGCTTCCTACAGTAGTAGGAGGTGGTGTTGGAGCTGGTCACTGCTGCCCTAGCTGGCACTGTCTCGTCCTCGCTTGTCGCCCAGAACACCCGATGCACTGGTGCTTCCTCTTCTAGGATTGTCTTGAGCTCTTTCGCTTTCGCCAGGGCCTCGTTCAGGGTAGCGGGGCTGATGAGGACCTGCTCTTGGAGGCGCACCGGTTGTAACCCCTGCAGGAAGGCATCGAGGGCCAGGCCGTTGCAGACTTCTCCCGGGTGCTGTGGGTAGGACTGCTGTGCCAGGCGCTGGACATCGGCAGCGAGTAATCCGATTTGTGCAGCTCTTGCTTGAGCGCGAGGAGTGAGGTCACTTTTACAAAGTGCCTTTTTAGCGCCGTGCAGAGGAGCTGGTAGGTGGGCATGGTGTCAGAACCCAGGTCCAAGAGTGCCTTTGGAGCTTCTCCATCCAGCCAGCCTTACGCCTTTCTCCGCTTCACTCCACTCCACTGCTTCCGCTATGAAGCGGAACTGGGTTGTGAGTCTTCCTCCTCTTCCGCTTCGTGGTCTTCCCGTCTGGTCGTCCCGTATCTTCGAGTCCCTTGAGTTTGGCGTCGGTTCGTACCGCTTTTGACATATGTAGTGGTGGATGCCACGGAATCAAGAGTCATGAGACTTTGCTTTTCCATTTCGGTACTACTTCTTTATTAAAATAAAGCCTGTAGCACGTAGGAAGTACAATGGAGGTCGACTAGCATTTCCGTAGCTAGGCTAGCTGCCCACCGCTACAATATTTTATGCCCCGTCATAAAATGAAAAGAAAGGTATGTATTTCTCCATATGTCACACAATACCTATATGCAGAGATGGGCAGTATTTCTGTTACTTGTATTTGAAATACGTATTTCAATTACTTTTGAGTATTTTGTAATTTGTATTTGACAGGGCTGAAAAAATTCAAATGTAATTTGTAACAAGATACTTTAGGGTGGAGTAATTTTGTATTTTCAAAATACTCAAAATACTTTATCCATGATTCAAAGAACATAAAAAAAGAACAACAGTACACTTGGCAGTGAATGCATGCACACGTGGATGCATGCATGTATCTGGTCGCAGGCAGCTATTGAGAATTCGGCGCTTGTTTTCACACAAGCCTACTCACAGTATTCTAAGTGGCATTTTGAGAAATCGTGACGTGACATGAAAAGTTAGAAAAGACGATTTCTCAAAATGCCACTTTGTGACTCCAGAAACACTAGCTAGCATGTACAATTCATGCTGATTTGTTTGTAAGTTTGTACTGTACTATTTTCAGTATTTTTCTTTTATATACAAATAGCATCAAAGATAAGAAATTGGTTGTCAATAGCCTAAACAACCAAAATGGAGGGAGTAATGTGGGCAAACTAATAGGGTACATGTCGAGCATCACGTGACCAAACCGGAAGACGTGCTGGCTCACTTCCGCCAGTCAACAAAGTCAATGTGATAATTAAATAAAACAATAGCACGGGTTGTTAATACTGTACCTTATAATGCTCAATTTTATTTTGAGAGACCTGATGAATAACATACTATTATGCCACTAGATAATCAATGATTTACAAGAAACTATAATACCGTTACCCCAATAACCTTGCCTATACTCGTTTTTCAGCTGAAATGTATTAGACCGAACCAACAACACTGAACTTGAACAGTTGTTATTTTGGACAGATGCCTTTATCAAACTTCTCAAAATGGGAATGCTGGTATAAATCGTGCCTTTTAATCATGACGATTAGATAGATTAGATAGTCAAGAGGGTCCTGATCGTATTGCCAGATTAGCCTTTATACCTTGAGAAGTTTGACATAGCATTACCATCCTTGAACTGGAACTGATGGTGAACGCGAACAGATCAACCTTATGCGAACCATCGCTACTCTCAGGCTGCTTTTTGCTCATATTCATAGAGAAAGGCAGCCACCGATTCATATGTTGGCCTACGATAGCCAATTGGAGACAAGTATTTCCTCATCTCATCTCATCTCATCTCATTGTCTAAGCCGCTTATTCCTGGTCAGGGTTGCGGGGGGGTGCTGGAGCCTATCCCAGCATGCGTTCCGGGCGAGAGGCAGGAATACACCCTGGACAGGTCGCCAATCCATCGCAGGGCACACACACACCATTCACTCACACACTCATACCTACGGGCAATTTAGACTCTCCAATTAGCCTAACGTGCATGTCTTTGGACTGTGGGAAGAAACCGGAGTACCCGGAGGAAACCCACGCGGACACGGGGAGAACATGCAAACTCCACACAGAAAGGCCCCTGGCCTGGATTCGAACCCGAGACCTTCTTGCTGTGAGGCGACAGCGCTATCCACTGCACCACCGTGCCGCCTACAAGTATTTCCTGTATTTTGAAAATACAAAATACATGTATTTTATCTGATACATTTTCTGGCACCAGTATTTTGTATTTTGATCTGATACATTTATTTTAGGGGTATTTTGTATTTTGTAACAAGATACATTTTGATGTATCTTTGCCCATCTCTGCCTATATGTAATATATCAATCAATTACGATTTTTGTACCAAATACAACCATGCAAGTTGTTTTAGGTGTATTAAACTGTTTTTATTCAAACGTAAAAAAGTACAGGCTGCGCCATGCCAAAACGCCTGTTTTGAGTTATGGCGTGTTGACAATTTATAAGTTTTCATATGAAATAAAATAAAATACACGTTCATATTGGACATAGCGAAATACAAAATAGTCTAAGGATTAAAATAAGACCAAAGTTGCCTATTTTAAATACAAATTACTAAAGTTACGATGAGTTTTTCATCTATTTTCCATTGACTTTCAGCAACATGAATCGCAAAAAACGGAAGTAATTTCCCTCATATTCCTCCTTGTATTATGTTTCAATGTTTACCCAATGAATATTGTTTCGGACAAAAATGGCCGGTGCTATACAAGTCACCTCAAAATTGTATGATATATATATTTAACCTCCTCAAAAACGAATTATTTTAAATTATCATCATGTCTCTGACTACCACTCGTTTTTCATTACAAAGCACACAAAATTGACTAATTATTCATTAAACTGGCCATGATGGTCATAATGTGCTTTTAAAAAAAATGCTGGCATGTTTTTAGTATCTTACACATGTAATGTTTGTCTTGCATTTAATGAGGGGCAGATTTGGCACAATAATATCCATTATGACCTGTAACTCACATCAACGGATTGACAGACTACAATGAATCAGAGGATGATTCATTGTAGTCCGAATTACACTACCGGTCAACACCCCCATTTTCCAGTTTTTACAGAAATTTAAGCAGTTCAAGTCCAGTGAATAACCTGAAATGGTACAAAGGTAAGCGGTAAACTGCCAGAGGTTAAAAAAAAAGTTTAGGTTACCAAAAACTGAAAAATAATGTCAAATTCAGAGTTTCGCCTACTCAACGGCATACAAAAACCCTGCGTGATGAACCAAAGATTTCAAATTTTTAAATTTTGCCATCTCAGCAATAGCTTTCTTACTGCCACTCGACCTGTCAAACCTGCAGCTCGCAGTCTTCTCTTTATAGTTGAAACTGAGACTTCCTTACTTCAACCAGTGTTAAGCTGTGCTTGAAGCTGTCCTGTGAGCTGCCTATCACGCAAGCTGTTGACTCTCAGAAACTTGTCTTCTGATTTTGTTGTGGCTTTGGGTCTGCCAGACCTCTTCCTGTCAGAGTTTCCAAGTGCCTTTTGATGGTGTAGGAAACTACTCACTGCCATAAAATGTACATTATTTTTTCAGTTTTTGGTAACCTAAACTTTTTTTTTAACCTCTGGCAGTTTACCACTTACCTTGGTACCATTTTAGGTTATTCACTTGAACTGCTTAAATATCAATAAAAAATGGAAAAAGGGGGTGTTCTAAAACTTTTGACTGGTAGTGTATGTTCAACATTGTCCTCAGTTTCAGACACTTCCTCCTCTATTTCACTGTCATTATCATTGTCTAAGAGTACAGCGAGGGCTTCACTGGCTGTACATGAGTCTTCTGCTCATGTTCCTCTTCTGACAATTGCTTCTGAGTGATTGAGTGAGTAAATGGTGAGTGGGACATTTTTTATATCAGTGTTGCCCCTCTCAGACAGCAACAGAGTGGATTCCAACAACTTAGATCTGCATCTGTCTCATGTTATGTCTATGAGGCATTGGTAAGCTTTTTGAAGATAAAATATATTTATAAATATGCCTTTAGTTCAAATAAAAGTAAGAAAAAATATTTGCATCTATTTGGGATAGTCTTTATGCTTGTGGTGAGAACAGTGTGTGTGTGTGTGTGCGTGTGTGTGTG
Source organism: Aldrovandia affinis (assembly GCA_029706075.1). NCBI lineage: Eukaryota > Metazoa > Chordata > Actinopteri > Notacanthiformes > Halosauridae > Aldrovandia > Aldrovandia affinis. Next base: position 3,142,359 of record JAINUG010000082.1, read on the forward strand.
TGTGTGTGAGAGAGAGAGTGAGAGTGAGAGAAAAACAAAGTGTCCCTCTTATTTATACTAGCTGCTAGTTCATAAAGGCCTATTCTCCTTTGCGGCTAAAAATGTCCGAAACATCAAAATGGGGTGCAAAGTGCATATAGAAATAAACAAAAACATCAAGATGTCAATATTCTGTATAGAAGTTCATGACCCCAAATTAGGCAAAGTCACCTGGCCTCAGGCTAAAACAAGTATGTTAACCAGCCTTTTTGTGATGATAAACACCTAAATTCAGGTAAAATCTGTCCGACACAATACAAGTTAAATACTGAGAAATTCACCAAAACAATGGTATATTCTTTTTTTTTTGTTTCTGATTTTTATCCCATTTTCTCCCAATTTGACCCGCTATTTTATGTCAATCCCCCCCTAGTAATGTGATTTCGCTGCCGTAGTCCTGCGACCGGTAGTGACGAAGGCGAAGTAACGCCTCCTCCGAGACGGCACTCGCCAAGCTGTCAACTGTAACCCAGTACTACAGGGCCACTCTTATGCGCAGCGAACGTCATGTTGGCTTCCCTCCCCCCTCCCTGGGGCGGACAGCCAATCGCCGCCCCTGGGGGAATTAAACCCTGGTCTCCGTGGCCAGCGTCAGACGTTGTAACCACTGGACCACGTGGGAGGCCAACATTTGTATATTCTAAAAGACAAACTTGTTCACGTTAAAATCTGTATAAACACATTTACATTGACACAAGCATTATAGCCTATTTTCGCCATAATATATAACAGCTACCTACCACGGTTGTGAAATGCGAGGGAGCTGTCTGGACGTGCACAATCACATTGTAAACAAAACAAAATGCAAGAACAGCCAAAGAGGTGGTGGGATTAAATGACATTAGCAGACACCCCAGGTCCAGTATTATATTATTTAATATGGGTTATTTAGACATTTTACTAGGGTAATGGTAACTGGTGCAGTGCTGTTTTTTGCAGTTGTGAAACATCGCAAAGGTCAGATCGATTCTGCCTTTCCAAGAAACAGAGAGAATAATTCATGCCTTTGTGTCGTCACAACTGGACTAGTTCAAAACTCAGCTGCCCGTTTACTGACAGGCCTCCCTGAATTAGCTACCAGTGAGATTTAGAATCGACTTCAAAATCCTACTAATCACTTATAAAGCTCTACATAATATAGCCCCAGAGTACATTACTGAAATGCTGTTTTTATACAACTCTGGGAAATTCCTTAGGTCATCAAACCAAGGGCTTTTGAGGATTCCTAGGACCAGGCTTAAACAAAAAGGTGATTGTGCTTTCAGTGTTGCAGCCCCTAAGTTATGGAACAGCCTCCGTCCAAGTATTAGATCAGCCGATTCCATAAATATTTTTGAACGCCTAAAGACCCACTTTTATTCCCTTGCTTTTAATTGCATTTAATACCTTTTTGTTCTTATTCTCATTTTTATTGTTCATTTTCTGTATCTTATTCTCTTGCTTTTTATCTTGCTTGTTTTAGGTCTTTAGGCAGTCCCCGGGTCACGAACGTCCGGCTTACGGACAACTCGTACTTACGAACGGACTGACATAAGGCCTATTATATATTTTTTAATCGAGTTAAATACAATGGTTTGTAATAACGAACGCACGCACTACTTTGTGATGCTCATGAAAAACATTGCACGGTTTCAGCGGTTTGTCGGCTCAAGGAACAGAGATCACCGTCCGTTATTTTAAGTCAGATCATGGTCCCGTTTTTTTCTTTCTCTTACCCTTACAAAGATGCCTCCAAAGCGTAAATCCGATGCAAGTGCTGGTGATGCATCAAAGAAAAGGAAAACAATCACCATGGAAAGTAAAGTTGAAATAATAAAGGGATCGGAGAGAGGTGAAACGCCATCAACCATTGGGAAAGCATTAGGCTGCAGCCGGTCAATGATTGGAACAATTTTAAAAGACAAAGGGAGAATAATGGAGCATGTGAAAGGCTATGCCCCGATGAATGCCACGATTATTACCAAGCAACGCAGTGGTTTAATTATTGAGATGGAAAGGCTATTGATAATTCGGATAGAAGACCAAAATCAGCTAAATATGCCTATTAGTCTTTCTTTAGTGCAAGAAAAGGCTCAAAGCCTTTTCAATGACTTAAAAGCTGCTCGTGCAGCAAGTGAAGGCGATTGCGACGAAGAATTTGTTTTGCGAGTAGGGGTTGGTTCAATCGCTTTAAATTGAGAGCAAATGTGCATAATATTAAAGTTCAAGGTAAAGCAGCGAGTGAAGATGTAAGTGCTGCTAAAGTCCATCTCCAAGTCCCATCTTCTGCATCATCCAGTTATTAATGTTATCATGTTACCTCACAAATGAGTGTTAACCTTTAATCATGATCCTTTATCTAAACTGTTTTAAGAACTGTTTCTTTAATGTTTTTTTACAGTACAGTACTGTATGTACATAGTTACTTTTATTATTACTGTATTATTAATATTACAGTATTGTTATTATTACAGTATTATGTACTGAATGTTATGTGTAAGATGTTTTATTGTATATGAAGTTTTTCTTAAGTGTTTTATATGCACAGAAAGGTCAAATAAATACTATACTAAGACAAACATTTGACTAAGTGACGATTAAGAACTGTATGTACCTGTTCCGACTTACATACAAATTCGACTTGAAGACAGACTTAAGAACGTATCTCGTTCGTAACCCGGGGACTGCCTGTACTGTATATCCTTCTCCGCCCCTCATAGCATTTTATATTGCTACTGCTCTTTTACCGTGTAAAGCACTTTGTAACTTTGTTTAGAAAGGTGCTATAGAAATAAAGATTGATTGATTGAACGGTTTAAATATTTTTTTCCTCACATGAAAATAGTTTTTGCCATGTGATTTACTATCACGGTATAATGTTAAGTTTATGATAGTAGGCCTACTCCATCCATCCATCTTCTACCGCTTATCCGGGTCGGGTCGCGGGGGCAGCAGCCTAAGCAGGGAGACCCAGACTTCCCTCTCCCCGGCCACTTCGTCCAGCTCTTCCGGGGGAATCCCGAGGCGTTCCCAGGCCAGCCGAGAGACATAGTCTCTCCAGCGTGTCCTGGGTCTTCCCCAGGGCCTCCTCCCGGTGGGACGTGCCCGGAACACCTCACCAGTGAGGCGTCCAGGAGGCATCCTAACCAGGTGCCCGAGCCACCTCATCTGGCTCCTCTCGATGCGGAGGAGCAGCGGCTCTACTCTGAGCCCCTCCCGGATGACCGAGCTCCTCACCCTATCTCTAAGGGAGAGCCCAGACACCCTGCGGAGGAAACTCATTTCGGCCGCTTGTATTCGCGATCTCGTTCTTTCGGTCAGTACCCACAACTCGTGACCATAGGTGAGGGTAGGAACATAGATCGACCAGTAAATCGAGAGCTTTGCCTTTAGGCTCAGCTCCCTCTTTACCACGACAGACCGATGCAGCGTCCGCATCACTGCCGACGCCGCAGCAATCCGCCTGTCGATCTCCCGCTCCATCCTTCCTTCACTCGTGAACAAGACCCCGAGATATTTGAACTCCTCCACTTGGGGCAGGATCTCCTCCCCGACCCGGAGAGTGCACTCCACCCTTTTCCGGCTGAGAACCATGGTCTCGGATTTGGAGGTGCTGATTCTCATCCCAGCCGCTTCACACTCGGCTGCGAACCGCTCCAGCGAGAGCTGGAGGTCACGGCCCGATGAAGCCAACAGGGCCACATCATCTGCAAAGAGCAGTGACCCAATCCTCAGGCCACCGAACCGGACCCCCTCCACGCCCCGGCTGCGCCTAGATATTCTGTCCATAAAGGTTATGAACAGAACCGGTGACAAAGGGCAGCCCTGGCGGAGTCCAACCCTCACCGGGAACAAGTCCGACTTACTGCCGGCAATGCGGACCAAGCTCTGGCACCGGTTGAACAGGGACCGAATGGCCCGTATCAAGGGGCCCGGTACCCCATACTCCCGGAGCACCCCCCACAGGACTCCCCGAGGGACACGGTCGAAAGCCTTCTCCAAGTCCACAAAACATGTGTAGACTGGTTGGGCAAACTCCCATGCACCCTCCAGGACCCCGCGGAGGGTGTAGAGCTGGTCCACAGTTCCACGACCAGGACGAAAACCACATTGCTCCTCCTGAATCCGAGGTTCAACCATCCGACGGACCCTCCTCTCCAGAACCCCTGAATAGACCTTACCAGGGAGGCTGAGGAGTGTGATCCCCCTGTAGTTGGAACACACCTTCCGGTCCCCCTTCTTGAAGAAGGGGACCACCACCCCGGTCTGCCAGTCCAGAGGCACTGCCCCCGATGTCCACGCGATGCTGCAGAGTCGTGTCAACCAAGACAGCCCCACAACATCCAGAGCCTTGAGGGACTCCGGGCGGATCTCATCCACCCCCGAGGCCCTGCCACCACGGAGCTTTTTAACCACCGCGGCGACCTCAGCCCCAGAGATAGGAGAGCCCACCCCCGAGTCCCCAGACCCCACTTCCTCGCTGGAAGGCGTGTCGGTCGGATTGAGGTCTTCGAAGTATTCCCTCCACCGACCCACAACGTCCCGAGTCGAGGTCAGCAGCGCCCCATCCCCACTGTACACAGTGTTGACAGTGCACTGCTTTCCCCTCCTGAGACGCCGGATGGTGGTCCAGAACCTCCTCGAAGCCGTTCGGAAGTCGTTCTCCATGGCCTCACCGAGTTCCTCCCATGCCCGAGTTTTTGCCTCCGCGACCGCCGAAGCCGCGCTCCGCTTGGCCCGCCGATACCTATCTGCTGCCTCCGGAGTCCCACAGGCTAAAAAGGTCGGATAGGACTCCTTCTTCAGCTTGATGGCATCCTTCAAAGCCGGTGTCCACCAGCGGGTTCGGGGATTACCGCCGCGACAGGCACCGACGACCTTGCGGCCACAGCTCCAGTCAGCCGCCTCGACAATGGAGGCACAGAACATGGCCCACTCGGACTCAATGTCCCCTGCCTCCCCCGGGACATAGTTGAAGCTCTCCCGGAGGTGGGAGTTAAAGCTCCTTCTGACAGGAGACTCTGCCAGACGTTCCCAGCAGACCCTCACAATACGTTTGGGCCTGCCAGGCCTGACCGGCATCCTCCCCCACCATCGGAGCCAACTCACCACAACACAACAAGTCCGACAACACGACCACAAAGTAGAGTAGGCCTACTATTTCATATTTTCATAACGTGGTATACTGTCACACCCCTACTCCAGATTTTAAAGTCTCACATGAAATACTCCACATTGATTCCAAACATTAAATACTCCACACGGATTCAAAACTTTCACATTAACGATTTCATACAGAGAGGCAGCCTTTCATCCACCAGCACGTTTAATAAACAGACTGACGGCTCCTTCCTCAGCCCACTCAGGTACTAACCCGACCCATAACTCAAAATAAAGCAATTTCATACAACACACACACAGGAGCATCAGGGAGCGGCGCTATGTCAAAAAGGGACTTTATTGAGACATTTCACACTAATCAAACATTTCAACAAATTTGACCTTGCATTTCATTACAATAACCAGTTTACAGAAAACGCAACATCACCTATGAAGTTTTTTTTTTTTTGCAGTGATTGAACATTACAGTTCAACAAGTTTCTTTTCACAATTTAAAAACTTGAGTGAAAACTAAAACCAACTTGAGCGGATAGCTAAATAAACATTGTGCCCTGGTATAAAAGCGCTCGGTCTTTACTCGTCTGGCTGCCATTAAACAGGGCGCTGGGGGATTGGGCCCAGTTCCACCTCTTTCACCTTCGCGTTTTACTTCACTGCTGTTTTTATTGACTATTCTGCACTTCAGTCACCTGCCAATCTCTCAGCGGTGCTGTGCTCCCATGGTTTCCAGTGCGTCATGGCGCCCCCTGCTGGACCCTCCCGAATGAGAGGGGGAATGAGAGGAACGGAGGAGAGCATAGAGGGGAAGGATGGAGGGAAAATGAACCAAAAGAAAAGATGGTTAAAAGGTGGAGGAGTGAAAGAAAGGGTGGAGGGGTGAAAGAATGAAAGGAAAGGTGGAGATTGATGGAGGGGTGAGGTGGGTGGGGGGAACTCAGGCGAAGATGGTCTCCTCTCTCCTCTTCTTGGTGAGGATGGTCCCGGGTTTGTGCTGGGCGTCGGGGTGGTTGGCAAGCTCGGGCGGGCAGGTGGAGACCGGGCTTTCCAGGATGGCCTGCTTCAGGTCGTAGAACACTGTCGAGTCCTCCTTGGTGAGGAACGTGAGTGCCACGCCGCTCTTTCCCGCGCGCCCCGTACGCCCGATACGGTGGATGTAGTCTGCCAGGGAGACACGATTCAGATATACATGTAAATACCTTTAGTGTCTGCCAAAAAAATCATCAATAATTATTTACTTTTATCCTGATTAAAATGATCAGAATTGGAGATATATGCCTGATCTCTAGTCTCTGACATCATGAGCAAGGCTGTAAGGCAGGGTGAGTGGGTGGGGAGCTAATATTCACAAGCTCGCCTTATTCGACAAGCCTACTGACCTACGTCAGCAACCAGACCTGTATTTTTGGAATAGAAGCGAGAGTACGCCGAACCTTAATTCGAACTCAACCTCATTTCTCTCACTCTTTTTTTGGTAGAATGTGTAAGGACACATTTGTATTTTGACATCCAGGCACAACACTGAGGTTTCACCATGTTAGCCAACACCTATCGTTGTCCGACGCGTTTGAATTTGTTTTGGCTAGCCAATAAACAACGTGAATGTACCTCCTCTACGAAGTGATGTTTACAGGTGGTGATCTGTCATTGGCGTATTTAAATAAGCTCAGTTTTCTGATGTCAAAAATATTCCCATGTCAGCCAATAGGATTGGAACACCAGGATTCTTATTTTATTTCTATTCATTTTATTTTTTTAACAAAAAGGAGCCTGGCCCAGCTTTAATGGTCCGTTTTAACATTCTATTTTTATCTGGTTTCACCGAAACATCATCCTATTTGATGAAAAAATGTGATTTGGACTGCTCAGGACTTTTAAGTTGTGTGCTGATTGACAGGCATGCACAACAATAAAATGTGCTCTGGTGTGGATGATGGTGAAAGATGCATGTTTGTGCAGGTGTGGCTCACCCTCAATGTTTTTGGCCATGTCGTAGTTCAGCACCATGGAGACGTCCTGGATGTCGATACCTCTACCCGCAACATCGGTGGCCACCAGGATATCCTTGGCCCCAGCCTTGAGGTTGGACAGAGCAAACTCTCTCTGCTCCTGGCCTTTGCCTCCGTGCAGTGTGCAGGCGTTGTACTGAGAGAGGGAGAGAACACACACACCACGCACACGCGCACACACACACACACACAAATAAACGGATTAGAAAAATCAGCAAAGCCCTCTTTCCTCATGACACAGATTTTACTCATCTGGTCCCTAAAGAGAAGGCCCCTCACCCCCATCTTCTCTAGAGACTTGGCCAGGACGTCACAGCCCTTCTTCTGGTTGACGAAGATGATGATGGGCGGCTCAAATCCTCGGGCCAAGACGTCCAGCAGCTTCTTCCTGCAAAGCAAAGAGCGAGAGTGTGTTATACCTCCGCTCTCATCACTCACTTGTGTGTGTGTGTGTGTGTGTGTGTGTATATGTGTATGTGTGTGTGTGTGTGTGTGTGTGTGTGTGTGTGTGCTTGTATGGAGTGTGTGTGTGTTCAGGCCACACCTCTTCTCTCCCTCTGACATCAGCAGCACCTTCTGCTCCACTCTCTCGTGTGGTTTGCCGGCAGAGCCAATGTACACCACCGCGGGGCGTCGTAGATAGCTCCGCGCCAGACGCTCCACTGCCGGGGGCATGGTGGCCGTGAACATGACAGTCTGAGGAGCAAGGCAGGGAGGGAGGTTAAAAACCAAGAGTGAAAAGAAAGGCAGAAAAGACACTTCCCTCAGTCCACTATGGGCATATTAATAAGGGGACTGTATTTATATAGTGCCTTACAGGCACTTCACAGGGAAGGTGGAGTAACCTTACCAGTTCTCCCGATCACCACACACCATCAGAGTGCGTGAGGCGTGTTTGGGGGTCACCACACACCATAGGAGTGTGTGAGGCGTGTTTGGCGGTCACCACACACCATCGGAGTGCGTGAGGCGTGTTTGGGTGTCACCACAGGCTGCAGCTGTAGTAATGCTCCCACTGTGACCTCTGACCCCTCACCTGTCTGTACTTGTGCTTCCCCGACTCGAAGTTCATCATCATCTTCTCAGGGTCCTCGGCCTCATCTGTGTCAGGCTTCTGGTTGGTGACAGGGATGTATTCCAGAATCTTCTGCACATCGGGCTCGAAGCCCATGTCAATCATGCGGTCAGCCTCGTCCAGAACCACGTACGTGCAGCGGCCCAGAACCAGGTAGCGGTTCTCCAACACGTCGATCAGACGACCGGGAGTGGCGATGACAATCTGGGGAGAGACAGGGAGCATGAGTAGTGTGTGTGTGTGTAGTATCTATGTGTAGTACGTGTGTAGTGCATGTGTAGTGCGTGAGTAGTATGCATATGTAGTGTGTGTAGTATGTATGTGTAGTGCGTGAGTGGCATGTATGTGTAGTGCGTGTGTAGTGTGTGTAGTATGTATGTGTAGCGCATGTAGTATGTATGTGTAGTGCGTGTTGTATGTATGTGTAGTGCATGTAGTATGTATGTGTCATGTGTGTAGTATGTATGTGTAGTGTGTGTTGTATGTATGTGTAATGCGTGTGTAGTATATATGTGTAGTGTGTGTGTGTAGTATGTATGTATAATGCGTGTGTAGTGCGTGTAGTATGTACGTGTCGTGTGTGTAGTATGTATCTGTGTGTGTGTGTGTGTTCCAGTGCAGTATTACTGGGGTAGTAGTGCCTGTAGATAGTGCAGGGTGCATGCTGCTTCTGCTTGCTACTTTCTGCTTTCAGCTACTGCCGCCGGCTAGCCCTCTTGTAGGGGGTGAAAAGAGTCTCTCTACCGCCAGTCTCCTGCAGTGCCTCCTCGTAGCCACACACGGTAACTGGGTACTTTGCGATTCCAGGCCAAACTGTAGGGGATCTCGGAGCAGCAGTGGACCCCAGAGAGAAGGCATGCAGGTCCGCCCACCGGTGTGTGGACACGCCCTGGTGCCTCTCAACCACTGCCCCAGCTATGGGCTAATAGCAACCAAGTCCTCAACGGCAGAGCGGGCGGAAGATGGTGGCTGTGAGGAGCACCACAACGGCCGTGAAGGCGGAAGAAGGCTGCAGCAAGAAGGGCCCCCAGTTGTCTTGGCTTCCATGCCACTGGATCCTGGCCCGTTCTATGCCAAGGACTGTGTGGAGGCTGCCTGTGCATCAGTCTCCCCACATTAAAAGATTCCACGCACAGTCCCGAAAGGGAATCGGACCATTCAACATTCTGGATTTTCAAAGTCCTGTGGCGATCAGGAAGTGGTGACGGGGGCAGGACCGTGAAGTCTGGAAGCTCCTAGCCACAACCTGACACACAGGCGGTGGGTGTTTGAATCAGTCGTTAAGCTCTTGGACTGAGGCAGAAAGAGCTTTTCGGCAGCTGCACCCACGACTGAGCAGTCCTATATAGGATCCACTCTGCTCACCCCAGTAGAGGGAGGGGCTAGAAAAGGTGCCCTAAACATAGCCTGCCTCATAAACTCCTGTCTGGGCTACCGCACCCAGAGGGATCACCACTACGCAGTCAGAAACATAAACGGAAGATTTATATTGGAACCTGGAACGTGCGGACCCTTATGGACAATAAATGTGTGATCGACCCGAAAGGCGAACTGCCATCATCGCCAGGGAGCGAAGGAGATTCCAGATCGATATTGCAGCACTCTCCGAAACCCGACTGGCTGATGAAGGGCAGCTGAAGGAGGAGAAAGGTGGGTATACTTTCTTCTGGAAAGGAAAACCTGCTGATGATCAAAGGATTCACGCTGTGGGTTTGCTATTAAGAACAGCCTCATCAGCCACCTCTCCGAACTCCCTGTGGGCACCAATGGACGCCTAATGACCATACGCCTGACGCTTGCAGGCGGCCAAAAGTGCATTCTGGATGCTTTCGCCAAGGCATACAAACAGCTTGGTCTGGCCCTTAACATAAAAAAGACCCAGATCCTCTACCAGCCACCACCCAACACAAATACCCCTGCTCCACCCCCAACTATCTCTGTTGACAAAACCAGACTGGAAAATGTGGACCACTTTACATATCTCGGTAGCCTCCTATCCTCCAAAGCTAACATTGATGAGAAAATACACCACCGCCTCAGCTGTGACAAAAATTCTGGTCTACAGAGCGGTAGTGTTGCCCACCCTACTGTATGGATCAGAATCCTGGACCACATACAGCAGGCACCTGAAGGCACTAGAGGCACATCATCAGAGGTGCCTCCGAAAAAATCCTCAAGATCGCCTGGGAAGATAGACGCACCAACACCAGCATCCTGGAGGAGGCGAACATTCCCGCTATCACTGCCACCATCGCCCAACACCAGCTCAGATGGACTGGCCATGTCATCCGTATGCCTGACTCTCGCCTTCCAAAACAAGTCCTATACTCCCAGCTTCTCACAGGACAACGTGCCCTGGGAGGTCAAGAGAAAAGGTATAAGGACAACATCAAAGCGAACATCAAAAAATGCCACATAGACCCTAAGACCTGGGAGGACACAGCAACCAACAGGGCGACCTGGAGAAAGGTGAAGGTGCTGCATTATATAATAACGATCTCCGCCGTGCTGCAGAAGACAAGAGCAAACTCAGAAAGGAGAGTTTCCACCAAAAAGGCCCAATCCCAACCCGGACCACCACCCACCCCTGCCCACACTGCGCCAAAATATGCGGCTCCAGGATCAGCCTCTTCGCCCACCTGAAGACCCACAGGGACCAAGAGGGAGGACAGTCATACTCGACCTCAAGTGACCGCCGATTATGATGATACATCTGTAGTGCGTGTAGTATGTATGTGTGTGTAGTGCATGTAGTGTGTGTAATGCATGTGTAGTGTGTGTAGTATGTATGTGTAGTGCGTATAGTACATGTAGTATGTATGTGTAGTGCATGTAGTATGTATATGTAATCCGTGTGTAGTATGTAAGTGTAGTGTGCGTGTGCAGCGGGTCACACCTCACAGCCCATTCTCAGACGGAAGCCCTGGTCCTCTCGGGAGATGCCTCCTATGACAGCAACCGTGCGGATCCCCAGCGGCTTGCCGAACTTGATGGTCTCCTCCTCGATCTGCTGGGCCAGCTCACGCGTGGGTGCGAGGATCACCGCGTACGGGCCCTGGTCCGAATCCTCGATCCTAAAACACCAGCGAGGATCACTGCCTAATCAGTCTGCTGACTTTTAGTATGTCTCTTTGACTATGTTGGGCGTGTATGCCCGTCTGTGACCATGCAAGCCCGTGTCTGACCTGTCGATCTTGGGCAGAGTGGTGATCCACACCAGTAGGGGGATCAGGAAGGCGGCCGTCTTGCCGCTGCCCGTCTCGGCCACGCCGATGATGTCCCTGTTTTGGAGGCCAATCGGGATGGCCTGCCTCTGGATTGGAGTGGGCTCCTGCAGGAGGACCAATCAGAATGGGGGAGAAGGTGGGGTCAGAAGTGTGGACACGCCCACAGCTTGGCACTGCATTGCGGGGCAGGGTGGCGGCAAGCTGACCTTGTAGCCGCACTTGTCAATGACCTCCAGGATGTGGGCGGGCAGGATGTACTCCTTCCAGTTGCGGATGGGGTTGGGGATCTTGCCCCCCTTGGTGGTGATGCTGTAATCCTCCCGGAAGATTCTCCAGTCCCTGTCCGTCATCTCCTCCAGCTTCTTCTGGGACCAGTGCCTGTCGTCCCAGCGCTGTTTCGCCTCCTTCTTACGAACCTTCTTCAGCCTCAACCTTGGGGGGCAGGTGTACTCAACTAAAGCTCTGTACTACATTGTATGTGTGTGTGTGTGTGTGTGTGTGTGTGTATGAGTGAGTGTGTGTGTGCATGAGTGCTTGTGTGTGTGTGTATGAGTGTGTATACGCGTGCATGTACATGTGTGTATGTGTGCGTGTGGGAGTGTGTGTGAGTGCGAGACTCACTCCTCCTGCTCCTTCTCCTCCAGCGTGCGTCTCTTCTCCATCAGCTCTCCGTAGAAATGGGACTGGTCTCTCTTCTGCTGCTTGAGGTCGATCCCGGCAATGAAGCCACGGCCATAGAGCTGCACCTGGTGCTTCTCTTTGTATCTGCAGGGAGGGATGAGAGTGTTCTGTGCTGCTCCTCTCTTCCTGCTACCTGCTCTATCACCATGTGTGCGGCTTCCTTAATTACTCTGTACTGCGCCTGTGGGTTCATGGAACGCACTGGTTATGGTTATGGTCTCACATGGGGTTGTAGTCGATGGAGGTGTCCTCGGAGGCATCCCACTCAAACACAAACTTCCTGTCGTTCAGGTGCCGGGTTCTCCGCCTCTTCTTCACCCCGCCCAGGTAACGCTCCTGGGAGAGAGAAGGAGGGAGGAAGAGAGGGAGGCAGAGAGAGGGAGGGAGAGGGAGAGAGGGAGAGAACCATGAGAGTTCACTGGGTTTCTGGTCTTCAGATTTAACTATTTTTTTTATGTAATTTTTGTCGAGGACGATGATCAGACTGCGGTTAGGGAGGACGGTCAGGCTGCGGTTAGGGTCCACAGATGACGCAATTGCCATCACATTGCACAAGGCACTTTCCCACTTGGATGCCAAGAAAGGCAACTATGTGAGAATGCTGTTTATTGACTATAGTTCAGCATTCAATACCATAGTGCCCTCCATTCTCATCCCCAAGCTGGCGGCCTTGGGTGTGAATCCCACTCTCTGCAGCTGGATCCTGAACTTTTTGACAGGCAGACCCCAGGCAGTAAGGGTGGGCACTTACACCTCATCTTACCTGACCCTCAACACGGGCGCCCCGCAGGGGATGCGTGCTCAGCCCGCTCCTATACTCCATCTACACCAGCGACTGCACAGCCAAGCACAGCTCCAACGCTATCATTAAGTTTGCAGATGACACAACGGTGTTGGGCCTGATTACCAACGATGACACCGCGGCCTATGCAGACGAGGTGATGGCGCTCTCAAGGTGGTGCCAAGGAACAACCTTGAGCTCAACATTGAGAAAACAAAGGAGCTGATCCTGGATTTCAGGAAAAGGGGTGTGCGTGCCCATTACCATCAACGGGGCCGCTATTGAGCGGGTCAGCAGCTTCAGATTCCTCGGAGTCCATATCTCAAGAGGATCTGAAGTGGTCTCGGCACGTGGACACGCTGGTGAAGAAATCCCAGCAGCGTCTTTTCCACCTCAGACAGCTGAGGAAGTTTGGCCTGCCCCCACCAATCCTCAGGAACTTCTACAGGTGCACCACGGAAAGTGTCCTGACAGGGCTGCATCACCGCCTGGTACGGCAACTGCACCGAACGTGACCGGCAGAGGCTGCAGAGGGTGGTGCGGTCAGCCCGGCGGGTCACAGGCGGTGCACTGCCTAACCTGAGGGACCTGTATACGGTGAGGTGCACGACGAAGGCCAACAAGATCATCGCCGACCCCAGTCACCCTAGCCATGGCCTGTTTATCAAGAAGCTGTCCAAGAGGAAGCCTGGCTATGTCAGCATAGCAGCGAAGACCAACCGCCTCAAGGACAGCTTCTACCCCCAAGCTATCCGCATGCTGAGCTGAGACCCTAACCACTGCCCAGCCCCACCAACAACTGAACTGTCCCCTCCCCTCCTACCTCCTCACACCCCACTGTATCACTGTGTCACTTATCACTTTAGCACTCATCACTTTATACTGCCATCCAGTGATGTGCAATATTGTACTTTACTTACTTATTATTATACATCTATTTATTATTATTATTATTATTGTTATTGTGTTACTGTGTTGTGGAGAGAGCTCCATATGGGAGCACTCATCACTTTATACTGCCATCCAGTGATGTGTAATATTGTAAATTAGTTCTATCTATCTTACTTATTATATTATATATATTATATTATTATATTATATATTATATTATTTTTATTATATATTTTACTATTTTACTATTTTTTTACAATTTATTACTGTTATTCTTATTGTGTACTGTTGTGTTGTGTTGTGAAGAGAGATCCATATGGGAACAACAAATCTCACTGCCATGTACGCATGTGTACGTGATCAATAAAAACTTGAAACTTGAGGACGGTCAGACTGTGGTTAAAGAGGATGGTGCTTAGGGATGCTCACTTTGATGGCTTGCAGCTCTTTGCCCTTGTCTTTCTCCTCGCGAATCTTCTGCCGCCCATCATCCTCCTCGTTTCCGTTGTTCTCTCTCTCCATCCGTTCCCTCCGCTCCCGCCGCTCGCGTTCCTGTGGGTCCTCTGGAAAAGAAAAAGAAAAAAAAAATTTAACATCACAGCACTGAACACAACACACTGTACTGAACACACTAACACACTGAACCCATCTCGTTTTCAGTGACCTCTTTGCCGAACCGTGTGATTTTGTTCTGGCCGTTTATACCAAACATTTCCCACATTATATTCTTTAGCACCGTTTTCTTTTGGATAAAAGCATTCGCCAAATAAAATTGCAATAGTAAAATGTAGCAATAGTGCTAAGGGTTGTTGGGTTGTTGTTAAGTCGTAGTTGCGTACACTACTTCCGGGTTCGTGTCGTGTCCAGGTAACCAGTCCTGCTGTGAATGTTTTTATGATTCCTTAGTTCCGCTGGCGATGCTCTCACCCATCATCTTCCTCCCAATGTCCTGGAACACCCTCCTCTTCTTCCTCTCCTCGTCCATCAGCCGCCGGCGCTCCTCCGTCTCCTGCTCCCGCCGCTTCAGGGCCTCTGCCTCTCGCTCCGCCTTCGACAGGAACTTGGGCTGTGGGACACAAAAGGTCACTCAGCGACATGTCAGATGGTGTACAACAAGTCGTCACTGTGAGTCCTCACATGGCACCAAAAACAGGAAGTGACTTCACATGAAACCAATGACAAGCCCACCACAGCAGGTTCAGTGGCCTATCCCAGCAAGGCAAGAGAAGCGTCATCAGCCCCAAAATAGGTGGAGCTCTTCTGTCCGATCAACGACTCAACACTGACAGGTTTGTTGCGTCGTTGCCACAGAGCGCAAAGCCTCAGTGATTGACAGCATGTGGTAACTGCGCCCTCACCTTGGCCTCCGCCTCCTCCTCCGCCTTCTTCTTAGCAAGCAACTCCTCCAGAGAGAGGGGCTGCACCTGAGAGAGAGAGAGGGGTATAGAGAGAGAGAAAAGAGAGGGATAGAGAAAGGGATAGAGAGAGAGAGAGAGAGAGAGAGAGAGAGAGAGAGAGAGAGAGAGAGAGAGAGAGAGAGAGAGAGAGAGAGAGAGAGAGAGAGAGAGAGATCCATAATGAATGAATAAGAGGCCCAGTTAATTTACTTTCTATTGCTATTTACATGCATTTTTAATCTTTTGTCCATCCATTTGTTAGGTGTTATTTCAGGAAATGCTTTGACAACACAAGTGTGCACTAGTCATGCCAATAAAGAAGATTTTAAGGCTGTGCTCTCTTCAATAGGTGGAGACAGAGCTGCACTTGTGCACAAACTGGAAAACTGCAGTGTGTGGCTGTGGCAGCACAGTATGATTTCACTTTCTACACTCTGTGTAGACAGTGAGTTGCACAAAAACACAGTAAAGACCATGCATGATGTAGAGGTTTGAAAGAATGAGACTTGCCTTGTCTTTCTTTTTCTTATTTTCGTCTTCATCCTCTTTTTTCACCTCCTTTTCCCTCTTTACCCTGCCCTCTTTGGACTTGGGGGATGTGCTTCTGAGAGTGACACACACAGGTTAGTTTTCCCATTTGTCGCAGAATTCACACTGTTTGAAGTTCTCTGGATGGCGCTAAAAGCTTAATGTTGTGTTAAATGAATCCCTAAGGAGCGCAAGTTGGGCCTGACAGCCTTGGGGTCGTCCCACCAGGGTTCTCCAGGTTGCGACTACATTAGCATGTGTGTGGTCTGTAGGGTGTAAAATAGTCACCGACTCTCCTGTAGTACTGTATGTGGCCTGTAGGGTGTAAAATAGTCACTGGCTCTCCTGTAGTACTGTGTGTGTTCTGTAGGGTGTAAAATAGTCACTGACTCCTGTAGTACTGTATGTGGCTTGTTGGGTGTAAATAGTCCCTGGCTCTCCTGTAGTACTATGTGTGGCATGTAGGGTGTAAAATAGTCACTGGCTCTCCTGTAGTACTGTGTGTGGCCTGTAGAGAAAGTGCTCTATGGGAAGGGGACGGGGGGGACGGGCACAGGAACGCACCTGGACTTCCTGCCGCGGTCTTTGTCCTTGTCCCGGCGGTGGCTGTCCTTCTCCCGGTCCCTGTCCTTCCGGGTCCGGTCTCGGTCCTTGTCCCTTTCCTTGTCTTTCTGACGGCGGTCTCTGTAACCACCAATTGCAGCATATCGATTGTACACCGCTCTGGATAAGAGTGTCTGCTAAATGAAAGTAATGTGATGTACAACAATATCTCAATGCAGGGGTCCCAACCCAGGCTGTGGAGAGCCGCACATCTACCATTTCTTTGCAGTAGGACTCTGCTCAGAACAGGGTGCCTATGTGCAGCAGTGTAGTATGATGGTTCCCAATAGGGGCACTGCCATTGCACCCTTGAGGAAAGGTACCTAACCTGAATTGCTTCAGTAAATATCCATCTGTATAAATGGATTGTATGTAAAAAAATGGAAACCGTCGCTCCGGATAAGAGCGTCTGCTAATTGACTAATGTAATGTAACCTCAAATTCAACATTCTGTGGCTGATATCCTGTGATTGCTGCCCCATGTGACCTCCGTCCCACACCTTTCTATATCACACACCTTTCTGCGGATTTGGAGCGGCTCCGGGACCTCCTTCGCTCGCGGGAGCGGTGGCGCTTGCGCTCCTTGGCAGGAGAGTTTCTACGCTCACGCTCGCGCTCACGAGAGCGGGAGCGGCTGCGTTTCCTCTCGCGCTCCTTCGCCACCGATGACTCGGTTTCTTTCTTTTCCAAAGTCTCACCCACCATCTGCACAGCAGACAAAAACAGTTAGAAAGACTTCGAGAGAATTTCAGTCTACTCATTCGGCAATCATAGTGCTCTAGCCGCATGAAAATACCATAAACGTTTCAGAAATCTTGTTTGTTTCAGACAAAGTTTGTGGTTCTCTGTGGCTCAGTTGGTAGGGCACAGCGTTGGCAACGCTTAGGTTGTGGGTTCAATCCCCACTGGGGCCACATATACTGAAAATGTATGCATTCACTACTGTAAGTCGCTTTGGATAAAAGCGTCTGCTAAATGGCGTATATATATATATATATTATATATAACCACTGGAAGCAGAAGAAGTCTCTACAGCGTGTATCCCAGAGGTGCAGGGTTTATATATCACACATCACAAAAAAAAATGTGTGACTAAGAAAATAATGAGTGCGTAATGACTGTATCAATCTGTTTTTAGTCTCGCTGTACGAACAAGATTTCAAAACATCTATAGGATTTTCATGGACCACGTATACATGTCCTGATTCAAAAACAATAACAGTGCCAGAAAATATAGGCCATCAATCATATCGTATTGCAACAATACTCAGGGAGGTCAGAATAGCCCATAACATTCAGATGGGAGCTTACTGCTCTGAACTATGTAAAAAGTGCTTGGCGCCACATCACAGTTCTGGCTACTGGAGCAGCTTGCCAAAAACAAATCTCATCTCATTGTCTAAGCCGCTTATTCCTGGTCAGGGTCGCGGGGGGGGGCTGGAGCCTATCCCAGCATGCATAGGGACGAGAGGCAGGAATAAACCCTGGACAGGTCGCCAATCCATCGCAGGGCACACACACCATTCACTCACACACTCATACCTACGGGCAATTTAGACTCTCCAATTAGGCTAACGTGCATGTCTTTGGACTGTGGGAGGAAACCGGAGTACCCGGAGGAAACCCACGCGGACACGGGGAGAACATGCAAACTCCACACAGAAAGGTCCCCGGCCTGGATTCGAACTCGAGACCTTCTTACTGTGAGGCGACAGTGCTATCCACTGCACCACCGTGCCGCCCCAAAAACAAAACCAACAACATCATTTTTAAAGTATGGAAAAACATCAAATTATATTACTGCACACACTGACTGTGGCAAATTATCGTTCAGACCACAACCAGACCGGGTTGATGGGACACTTTACTAGATATGGTCCTGCTGCAAGTATAAAGGCAAAAGACATACAGTGAAACTAAGAAAAGTAAGAATGCATGCAAATTAACTAATACAGCTCTAAATCGTATGCTACACCTGGGTAGTGAGTGTGCATGCATCATTATGGACGTTTCCGATACAATCCCTCAAACTGAGCGCATACAATGTTCAGCATCGAAGTAAAAGCGATGTGGTATGATCGGAATAAGGTTTTTCTGACCAGTTATGACAAGACTTTTAAGTTCCCGTTGATACGGTCTACTGCAAGCTAGCCAAACGCAATCTCCTTTGACCTGTATGCATCTAGTTAATTGATTATTTTTGTACAATGCACGGGACAGTTAGCTACACTATATGGCCAAGTCAGTGGACACCCCTACTAATTATTGAGTTCAGGTGTTTCAGCCACACCCATTGCCAACAGGTGCATAAAATCCAGCACATAGCCATGCAATCTCCACAGACAAACATTTAGAATTCAGAATGGTTCGTAAAGAGCTCAGTGACTTTAAACGCAGCACTGTCATAGGATGCCACCTTTTCCACAAGTCAGTTTGTGAAATTTCTGCCCCAGTCAACTGTAAGTGCTATTATTGTGAAGTGGAAGCGCCTAGGAGCAACAACAGCTCGGCCATGAAGTGGTAGACCACGCAAACTCACAGAGAGGGGCCGACGAGTGCTGAAGCGCATAGCGCGTAAAAATCGCCTATCATCTGCTGCATCACTCACTACAGAGTACCAAACTGCCTCTGGAAGCACCATCAGCACAAGAACTGTGCGTCGGGAGCTTCATGGAATGGGTTTCCATGGCCGAGCAGCTGCACACAAGCCTCACATCACCATGCGCAATGCCAAGCGTCGGCTGGAGTGGTGTAAAGCACGCCACAACTGGACTCGAGCAGTGGAAACGTGCTCTTTGGAGTGATGAATCACGCTTCACTATCTGGCAGTCTGATGGATGAATCTGGGTTTGGTGGATGCCAGGAGAACGCTACCTTCCGGAATGCATAGTGCCTACTGTAAAGTTTGGTGGAGGAGGGATAATGGCCTGGGGCTGTTTCTCAGGGTTTGGGATAGGCCCCTTAGTTCCAGTGAAGGGTATTCTTAATGCTACAGGATATGAAGACATCTTAGCCAATTGGGCGCTTCCAACTTTGTGGCAACAGTTTGGGGAAGGCCCTTTTCTGTTCCAGCATGACTGTGCCCCTGTGCACAAAGCAAGGTCCATAAAGACATGGTTAAACGAGTTTGGTGTGGAGGAACTTGATTGGCCTGCACAGAGCCCTGACCTCAACCCCATTGAACACCTTTGGGCACAAATTCCCACAAACACACTCCAAAATCTTGTGAAAGCCTTCCCAGAAGAGTGGCAGCTGTCATAGCCGCAAAGGGGGGGTCCAACTCCATATTAATGCCCATGGTTTTAGAATGGGATGTCCAACAAGCTCATATAGGTGTGATGGTTAGGTGTCCACTGACTTTTGGCCATATAGTGTAGCTACTCAATAATCCAAGCATAAACATCTACTTTATTGAGGATATGTTGAGATGGTGCGTCTGGTTACGGTAGTGTCCAGTAAAGCTGGAATGTAAGTATAAGTTTAATATAGATTCATAGTTATTCAGTTTGCCAGCATAACCATATTTTTGTATTTCAACAAGATATCTAGTTAACGTATGTTAGCTAAATAAGCCATGTTAGCGAGTACACTCACCTATTGACTATCTCGCGGACTAGCTAGCTGACGATAGCTAACAAGTTAGGCTCGCTTCTCCTCCGGACTAATAAATCCGCACAGTAAACAACTACGGGCTTGAAATACACGATTAATATAACCGTTTTATTCGACAACTAAGTAGGGCTGATGATGCAGCCCGGTCAGCTACCTAGGTTAGGTAAATGCATTTATTGCAAGTCTTGCTTTTAAAATTCTAGCTAATACAACATGTAAAATGAAAGCACAGTACAATTCGTGAAAGGAGTAGAAATAAGAAACATATATATATACACAATCCAACTCACCGTAATGCAACAAATTAAGGTATTTGGCTAACTTAGCTACGATTTCTCAGCGTTTCTACTGAGCAGCCATATTGTAGTACCAAATACGTGACTTGCGGATAGGTAATCTGGAATTTGTAGTTCGTTTTAAAGACGTTTCAACACAGCGCGGAGTAATACGACCGACAATTCCCAGAATACCCACTGCGGCTTCTGTCGCGTTCGTTTATTTATTTATTTGTCCGACTGGCTTTATGACTCGTGTTTGAAACGGATTTTCTGTATAACCATGTGCGTTCCGTCGTTTTTTCATCGCTGCCTTATCAACGAGTTTAACTTCTAGTCAACCATCTATCGTATAACAGTGTACTACTGCCTAACTATAATATAAAAAACAAAATAAAATATATTATTATTTTCTATTTCCTTCGGCAGCTTTTAATGTCGGGGAAAATTTTGCCTCGTGTGCATGATGTGCCGTTTTTAGATCGCTCACCTCGCTTCTGTAATGCTGGCCTGCTTTACCAATCCAAAATGAATCATAAAAAGGCTAGACCGCGCTTTTGTCTCTCCTGCCCAAATATGCGATTAATAGTCAAGTAAATCAACAATCAGCTGCACAATAAAGCACCATTTTGTTGTACTAGGGAAACACATGGCTATGTTACAGAAAACATGGCACTCACTGTCTGATGAATCCTTCAGTGTCCCATAACGTACAGTACAAGCATGAATTTGTTTGGTAATGTGTAAAGCTGGTAACATTATTTTTCCTGAGGAGTCATTTAACATTGTGGGAGAAAAAACAAGGGGAGCTAGCATTCATGAACTCTGTGTTCTGTCCCTATGTTTCCAATAGATCATTTTATGTAACTTAATATCAGCACAAGGTCTAATTCCTGTATGGTTTGCTAACCGGGCCAATAACATTCCACTAGAGTCTAGACACATAAGTAAAACCACTGTCTATTATCAGTATGTCAATTAAAACAGAAATATCGTCTACGGGCTGCGCTTGGAAGTGAGACACCAATAACTTTAAATTAAACAGATGTGTTGGGCATATAAATTATGCAGCGGCACAAAGCTCGTTATACAAAAGAGATACAATAATTATGTCTAACATGAATTTAAATCGAAGGCCCGAGTGTTCATTTGTGCAGTCGTAAAACTGTCTCTGTCCGATGAGGTAATGATTATGTGTACGGGAGAAATCCGGACCGTGCGGTCTGGAACTCAAGGTTCTGGCGCTATAGTCTGCAGTTCAAAGTAACCAATAGCCCTCCCTCACTAGATAAACGACCATGGAAGAAGTCCACCAAGACTCACCGGTCGCTGGGATTTACGAGTCCAGCTCGAGAAAACTTTGAGGGCACTAAAGACGTGGATCAAGTTAAAGAAAATGCATTTCGCCACGCTTAAGTATTTACCTTTGTATCAGAGATTTTGCTACATTCACTGCCAGTGTTCCCGAGTCGCGTGGCGGATAGATTATAAACCCCTGGAATTGGGCTATCTGCATAAATCGTGCGGGAACGATGCAATCATGTATCAAATAAGTTGTTGACACGATATATAAATCTATATAACCATACAGTGCACAGTTAGGTCAACTGAAGTGTCTGTTTATCTCTGTTTATGTTGTTTTATTAAAGAATGATGAACCAAGAATAAAAGGATGGAAATGTAACCGAAGCGAGAAATAAAATGGTCACGATGGAGAATGGAATGTGATGAGATCAATGGGGAGGAGGTGAATCAGGCGGTGTAAACGATAACGTTGAGCTCCGAGACAGGGGGTGGGCCATGTTTTAAAAGGTGGACGAAGGAAATGGTCGGGGCTCTTTTGCGCAAACCAGCCACGGGTTTCTTGTAGATGATTCCGCATTGTGTACAATACAACCCAATTATATCAGACTCTGAAGAACGTGTTGTTTATTAAGAAGTATTGAATGTGGTTTAGGATCTCTCAGTCTAACTGGCCCTGGCTGAGATCGGATTCTCCACAACATCTATCTACATTTCATTGGCCAAACTGCAAATTAGGCGTGTTGATCTTTTAGCTAACTGCTGACTTCATATTAAGTAGTGATAACATAAAGTAGAAATAAGGTTTGTAGTCTGTGTACCAACAGGTTATTTAATAATATGTGTATTGAATTCAGTATACAGGCGGTAGACAAATGAATGGAAACAACAAATGAAAAATTACTCATATTTTGAAGTAACTATATCACAATTAAAAATGAGTGTTTCATAATGTAAATACTATTTACCATATTTACATTTTTGAAATCAGCACTTTAATATGTGAGTTTCTAAACCAACACGAGAGATCTAACAGATTTTAAAAATGCGCCAGAAACGGCTAATTGATTAAATGTGTCATGGGAACAGTCGAAAATCACGACTGCATCAGGAAAAAGACACAGTGGTCGCAAGTCGAAGCTCACTGATAGGGACTGATGGACACTTAACAGGATAGCTGCTAAAGCAACAGCCTCAAACATTACCACAGAGCTGAATATACACCTCCGTGACCCAGTCTCAACAAAAACTGTACATCGTAAGCTTAATAAAGCTGATATTTATTGTATGGCTGCCATTCAAAAAACGCTTGTAACCATGACCAATGCGCAACTGTAACAGGCAGTAACTGAACAGCGCTATTTTTATATTTATTGACTTAGTCTAAGTGATATTTTCTATGAGTGATAGGGTGACATGCTTAATTTATTCTCTATATATATATTTTTAATCTTACCTTGATATTTATTTATTTCATGTTTGCTGTTTCGAAATCACCTTGTAATTAAGTCCGTCTGTTTAAACTACGCGTCGTGGAAAAGTTGTTTTGATGTGATCTGCGTATGTGAAAGTCCGAGTCCTGATTACCTTCGTTACTTTCAGGAGTGTTCTCTAGGGCTGCAACCATTAGTTGACGTCGTCGATGACGTCGACCATGTAATTTCGTCGATTTGCATATTTATGACCGACGCGTCGTATTGTTTTGAACATGGCGGTGTCATGGCAGAAGGTGTCCGCTTCGCCAAGATGTGTCCGGGTGATGTAATCGGGTGATGTCATCTGAATTTTGGACTGTAGTTGCTATGCCAACATGACAAGCTCGCATTTCTGACTGAGAAAACCCAGAAGAATGTGTCCGGGTGTCCGGGTGACGTCATTTAGCTACGAATAAGCTGTACAGCTAAGTTAGCTGCCTTGCTACGAACATAATATATGAATTATAATATATAATTATATTATAATTATATAGCCAGCTAGCTACGAAGATAACAATATGCATTGTCTGTTCAGCTGTACAGTTAAGTTAGCTGGCTAGCAACGAATATAATGTATGGAAGGTGGCTAGTTACGAATAACAATTGCTTGCTCAGCTGTAAAACTAGCTAGCTGGCTAGCTACGAACATAATATATGAATTATATAGCCAGCTAACTACGAAGATAACAATATGCATTGTCTGTTCAGCTGTACAGTTAAGTTAGCTGGCTAGCTACGAATAACAATTGCTTGCTCAGCTGTAAAACTAGCTAGCTGGCTAGCTACGAACATAATATATGAATTATATAGCCAGCTAGCTACGAAGATAACAATATGCATTGTCTGTTCAGCTGTACAGTTAAGTTAGCTGGCTAGCTACGAATATAATGTATGGAAGGTGGCTAGCTACGAATAACAATTGCTTGCTCTGCTGTAAAACTAGCTAGCTGACTAGCTACGAACATAATATATTAATTATATAGCCAGCTAGCTACGAAGATAATAATATGCATTGCCTGTTCAGATGTACAGCTAAGTTAGCTGGCTAGCTACGAATATAATATGTGGAAAATTAGTCTAAGTCCTTTTTTGTTCAATTTTTCAGAAGTCAAATTATTTTCTAAGTCCCGTTTTGCTCAATTTTCTGAAAAGTAGAGAAGAGGTTTCAGGCAAAAGATTTTCAAAGTTTAGACTTTATTTCAGATGAAATCACAAAGCCGAGAGCAGCTTGCAAGTTGCTCCAATATTCCTTTGTTTCACAAAAGTGTATATACTCAGCTTAATAGTTACATGATTGGTCACTTCATTCGTTTACCCCATTGGATTACCCTATTGTTTTACTTTTCTGGCCATTTTAATTAGTCTTTTAGTTATGCGTAACATTAATCACTCGAAAATAATGGTGGTTTTATCCATAAATGGCTATTCCCATCTTTCCATCCCTCCCCTGGGGGTGGTCCCTTCTCAGCTGACTTTTACCATTTTGGCATGTTGCCAAGTGCTTTACTCATCACTTTTCTAATGGTGGTTCCGCCAGGCTAAAAATAATGATTTATCCAAGAACCTTATATGGAATTTTATCTTACTATTAAGCAATAGTATCTCTGCTACGCTAGAAACAGTGACACAAAATAACTCAATACATTCTGTAATACATCCTGTGACCGCGTACAATTCTACACACATCTTGTAACCACCTATAAGTATACAAACATCTTGTGACCGCATATAATTATACAAAACATCACCTTTCAGTGTATATGAGTGAGTGATTGTGAGTTTATATAAACATTACTTTCCAGTATATTTGTGTGAGTGATTGTGAGTTTATACTCTCTACCTAGTTTCAACTTTAACAGTGAATTCTAACAACACAATGATAGAAGTGCTTAATATGTCATACACCCATGTCGACATTTAAGTGGCTCCTATCCTACCGACTATAGGATGGTTCTAGTCATTCTTCGCCCCTGCCTTGCTTAGCTTGCCAGAAAGTGGAAAAGAGAAACTGCTCGCCGAGGCAAACACCCCCTCTCTCTGATCGGGGGACGCTCTCTTGGCAGACCCTCACAGAACTGACGGTTAACACACATTTTCGCATCCTGTTATGTTTTTTTTTACCTCTCTCTAGATATTTGTGGTACTTTTCCACCAGAATTCGAATATAGTGGCATCAGTATCAAAATCATGGGTTCTTTCCTTACAGCTATTAATTATCACACTCTTTTGCTAATCTTTTAATATACTTTGACAGTTGTTCTTGGCTAAATAATAGCTTAGCACTTAAATCCTTCAAGCCCCCCTCTTTCTCTCTCTCTCTCTCTCTAGGGTGCAGCTTCAGGCTGGATCCCTTTCCGCTGAGTTCCTTTCCCCCCGACTCCTCGGAGTGAAGGACCCTGAGCCTCTCTGCTTCCCAGTATTTTCTTTTCAAAAATACTGATCACAGAAAGCACTACTCACTTACTAATGCATTCGGTTTCAGCTTATAGTGGCCTGACTGTACATTGAGCCGGACGCGGCGGCCATCTCTCATGGTCTTAATGCCATCTGCGATCCGACCGGCCGGTGACCCAGTCGATAGCGATCCCTAGTCCTGCATCTAATCAGGACCCCGTAGTGGCTGTTAACCACCCGGTTAGGAACCGACGGTCTGATCCCTATCCCTCAGCTAGGTGTGGACTGTCATCCACGTACCACGTACTGCCTGCATACTTACATGCGACAGCTATGCCGACTAGACGGTACCACGGCAGTATGTCCATTCATACTTCATCAGACACGGGGGCCTTCAGTCTTCTCCCCTGCACTATAACACGTCTTTAACATGCCCTCGGAACTTTGCAATTCCGCCGCCGCCTGTTTGAGCCTAGGTTCGGGGTGCCTAATCCCCTGCCTAAGCTCAAAGCGTTTGATCTAGAATACGGCTGCTGTATCAGCTCTGAATTTGCAGACAGATGCTTTCTGTCCTGGGTTCTCTGTGCTGAATCACATTCCCTGCACACAGCCTGGCTCTGTAAGGCCTAATGATAAAGGGACATACGCATTCCTGTGGCTGACACCTGGGGTTCAGGTCAGCTACTAGGCCCTGGTCAGACTCAATTTTGTCAGTGGAGGGAATATTTTCTCCTTCAGTGGCTAGCTATGAATAACAATTGCTTGCTCAGCTGTAAAACTAGCTAGCTGGCTAGCTACGAACATAATATATGAATTATATAGCCAGCTAGCTACGAAGATAATATATAGATATAATGCATATTATTATCTTCGTAGCTAGCTGCCTATATAATTCATATATTATGTTCATAGCTAGCCAGCTAGCTAGTTTTACAGCTGAGCAAGCAATTGTTATTCGTAGCTAGCCACCTAACTTAACTGTACAGCTGAACGGACAATGCATATTGTTATCTTCGTAGGTAGTTGGCTATATAATTCATATATTATGTTCGTAGCTAGCCAGCTAGCTAGTTTTACAGCTGAGCAAGCAATTGTTATTCGTAGCTAGCCACCTTCCATACATTATATTCGTAGCTAGCCAGCTAACTTAACTGTACAGCTGAACAGACAATGCATATTGTTATCTTCGTAGCTAGCTGGCTATATAATTATAATATAATTATATATTATAATTCATATATTATGTTCGTAGCAAAGCAGCTAACTTAGCAGTACAGCTTATTCGTAGCTAAATGACGTCACCCGGACACCCGGACACATTCTTCTGGGTTTTCTCACTCAGGAATGCGAGCTCGTCATGTTGGCATAGCAGCTACAGTCCAAAATTCCGATTACATCACCCGGATACATCTTGGCAAAGCGGACACCTTCTGCCATGACAGCTGCGGCAAACCCAGCTAGGAGTGCGGGAGAGAGTTCATCCCAAAAAAAACGACCGAGAGCATCCAAAGTGTGCTTGAATGAGCTGTATTAAATTATAGTGTGTTGATTGCGTGATTTTAGTTAAATTAACCTAAAACCCCACACATGTCTGCAATCTAGCTAGAGCTCTCGTACTAATGTAAATACAGCCATGATAATTGTTGGAATTGGACTGGACTGTTGGAATTGTTATAACGCCACAGTTACACGAACGTTACAAAGCCCCATTTCCACTGCCGAGTTATGACGGCTCCAGCCACTTAACGTTATGCATACTGGTAGCTATATTAGGCTACTGTGTAACTCTGCAAAACTTTGACCACGGTTTTACATTCCATTAATGGTATCAGCGATCGAGCGTTTTGTAAGGCAAACAAAAGGCAACATCAGCAGCTGTTATAATTTTCAATGTAAATATGGATGTCCCGTTTCAAAAGCAGTCTTACAAAATCTTGTCTAAACGAACCAGTTGTAAGGTTAGCTTTATAACGTCTCTGATTTTATTTGTGCCGTCTTTGCAGTGGAAATGGCAGACGTTCAAAGTCATAACGTGCGCAACATGTGTCATCTAACTAGTGCGCAATGAATGAATCACGTTCGAAATATGAATAACTTCTCCTAAAATATGTTTATTCAACAAATTTGAATTTCAATGTTTCCATGTCCACGTCCAACGTTTACCATCACCCTAATAAACAAGTAGCCTAATAAACAAGAAGCCATGTGCACACTGCGTAGTGCACAGACGAACAAAAATACACGCATCCGCAAATAATCTGTAATCATAGTGCTGCCCCACCATCGGATAATCTCGTTTATTTTTTCAGCATGTAGCTACAGGCATAGATACATTGTATGTAATGATAAACAATGTCATAGTAACTGGTGGGTGTTATATTATTTAAAGATAATAAAGTAGCTATAATGAGTCAATAGATAAAAAGCAGTAAGACATGGCTGTCACGGTTGTTCCCCTGAACCACCACCAGATGGCAGTGTTGTGCCTTCCTTTGGAAGGTTCACACCTGAACTTAATAATCTATCACCTCCCTATAAATACCCGCACCTGGCTTCGTTCAAGTGCGAAATCGTAAGCCATTGTTACGATTTAGCCGGTAAGGTATGTAGCGTCTTTTTAAAGATACTACTCAAAGAACTTACTTTAGGAACAAAGAATCTCCTTAGCAAATGTAGGACTTCTTTTATGTTACCCGATTTAGGAAACTTACTCGCTCCCCCTGAGTTAGTTTGGTTTTCCGGTTAGACAGTCTGTGGACTGTGTTTCGGGTTTTCATTTCTTTCATTGGTTATTTGGCTCTTCTAGCCGTTTATCTTTTCATTCAAACACTCGGTGTTGGTGGTTTATTTATTCCTTTGTTTGTGTCTTTGTGGCACCTAGTCACCCGTTGGGTGATATTTTCGGTTTCCCCCTTTTGTTATTGTTTTTCCTATTCTCTGTTACTTCAGAGTTTGTGGTTAAGCTGTATAGTTACAGTTTAACTTATCGATACCCGGGGTTCTGCGATTGGCACCAATCCCTAAACCCACCATCACAGTACGATTTCGCCATGAACACGGCGTCAGCGGGTCCCAGCGGTGTCGAACAAATAGCAGAGTTGCAAAGCAGAGAAATGGAGAGACAGAGAACGACCATAGAAATTTTATTAGAACAACAACGAGTCATGCAAGACAACCAGGCTAGTATGGTCTCGTCTGTTCAAAGTCTGGAGGGCTTGATCCAGACAATGGTCGACGGTCGTCCCCAAACTGCGGTGGGATTCGCTGGTCCTAATCCGGTCGTCACTCCTCGCTGGGGGCACACCTGTGGGAGAGGGATTACGAGAGGCAAAGATTCAGCTTCCTCCTCGTTTTAGCGGCGAGTCCGGTAAATGTCGGGGTTTTTAGCTCAGTGCCAAATCGTATTCCAGACTCAGCCATCTAGATATAGCTCAGAGGAGTCGCGAGTGGCACTCGTGCTATCATTATTATCGGGGGCAGCCCTCGAGTGGGCAGTACCTCTTATTCGCTCTCAAGCACCGGTATTGACAGACTCGCTGGGTTTAATGAAGAGAATGGAGTTGGTTTTTGACCACGAGCTTCACGACAGCGAATCTGCGACTAAATTGACGCGCATGCGCCAGGGTAACCAAAGCGTGGCGGAATTCTCGATTTCCTTCCGTACTCGCGGGAGTTACAGGGTGGCCTGAGAATCCTCTCATAACGCGTTGTTTACTAACGCGCTATCTGATCCGGTGAGAGACGCGCTAGCTACCATTGGCATTCCCGATTCACTAGATGAACTAATTACCACTGCTATACGGATCGATAACCATATTAGGGAACGCCAGCGAGAGAGAGGGGGACAGAGAGCACCTGGTACCTACGAAAGGGTTCTTACCTCTGTTTCCTAAGCGCTTGGGCAAAGCAGACGAACCCATGGAAGTAGACAGTGCTAGTTTTCGGGTCCCGGCCAGAGGGGATGCGGACTTTTGTCGGTACTGTCGACTGACGGGTCACGTTATTAAAAATTGTTCCAAACTTAAGGGAAAACGAATAGTCTCATTATCGGGCGGAAGCCGGTAGTGAGACATCAGTCCTCTTTCTTCCGAACCTTCATTCCTGTTGAACTATCCTGGGGAGACAAAACATTAAAATAAACGCATTTCTTGATTCAGGAGCTGTTGATTGTTTTGTGGACTCGGGTGGGCTAAAGGAATTCACTTACCTGTTCGGTTCTTTCACAATCTTGTGGTGTTACCGCTCTTGATGGCCGTCCGCTGGGTTCCGGTCGCATTAAGGAATCCACGGAGACTGTAAACATGCGGATCGCCACGGCGAGCACACAGAACAAATTAAGTTTTTTTTGGTCGAGTCGCCTACGTACCCATTAGTTCTCGGACACTCCTGGTTAATAAAACATCAACCACAGGTGAACTGGGGTAGTCATAAAAACCCTATTGTTCAATGGGGGGATCAATGTTCACTTGGGTGTTTACCTTTTATTCCGTCGTCTTCCGGTTTCGGTGGGTCTAAAAGTCACGAGACCGATTCGGAGACCGACGAATCAATTTACTGTTCGCCTAATCATGCTCCCTCATCCGTACACTCCAATGAGACGGAGAAAGAACTCGAATGGGATCCTCAGTGTGATTGGGGAGTCCCACTGGAGGAGTCCACGGCCGAGGAGATTAGTGACCTGGAATCCTTATCTTTTGATTCTTTAGAGGCAGACATGCCGTCTACGGACGATGAGCCCAATTTGTCACGAGTTCCTAAAAGATCGGTTAGCTACTCCAGTTCCGATTCCCATAAAAATTCCGACCTGACACCATTGAGCACGAGTTTCCAAAAGGTCAGGAGGAATGGAACTCATGAGTGCGGAATGTTACTCGCTACCTCCCGGCATTCCAAAGACTTATTCAGATCTTAGCGAGGTGTTTAGTAAGCAAAGGGCTACTAAGCTACCGCCGCACCGGCCTTATGACTGCGCTATTGAGCTTCACCCAGGCACAGTTCCTCCACGTGGATCCCTATATTCACTATCTGTACCTGAGAGTGCGGCTATGAAGAGATACATTTCGGAATCTCTAACTAATGGTTTTATCAGGCCATCCACGTCTCCTGCTGGGGCGGGGTTCTTTTTTGTCGGAAAAAAGGATGGGGGATTACGACCGTGTATCGATTATAGAGGGTTAAATAATATTACCATAAAGAATCGTTATCCTCTTCCACTTATGAACTCCGCGTTTGAACGTCTCCAAGGAGTGTCTATTTTTTCCAAGTTGGACCTTCGCAACGCATATAATTTGGTTCGCATCCGTCAGGGTGATGAGTGGAAAACAGCATTTAATACTCACAATGGTCATTACGAATACCTGGTTATGCCATTCGGCCTCACGTCGCGCCGGCTGTCTTCCAGGCGTTTGTTAATGACGTACTCAGAGAGATGTTGGAGAAATCGGTGTTCGTTTATCTTGACGACATTTTGATTTTCTCCAATTCTCTCTCTGAGCACGTGAAACACGTCAGACAGGTATTAAAATGCTTGTTAGAAGCCCAATTATTTGTTAAAGCAGAGAAATGTGTGTTTCACGCACCTTCAGTTTCCTTTCTAGGATTCATTGTCGCAGAGGGCAGGATCCAAATGGACCCCAATAAAGTGACTGCGGTCAAGGATTGGCCTGCTCGGTCTCTGTAAAACAGGTGCAGCGTTTTTGGGGTTTGCAAATTTTTATAGACGGTTTATCCGCAATTTTAGTTCAGTGGTCGCGCCCATCACGGCGCTTACAAAAAGACTGTTTCTTCTCGGTTCCAATGGTCCCCTAAAGCGGAGGCGGCCTTCGCTGAACTAAAAAAAAGATTCTGTTCTGAACCCATTTTAATTTCTCCCAATCCTTCATTACCTTTCATTGTAGAGGTTGACGCCTCTGAGCTAGGGGTAGGGGCTATACTGTCCCAGCGGTCGGCCATGGACCAAAAGGTTCATCCATGCGCGTATTTTTCTCGGAGCCTTTCGCCTGCCGAGAGGAATTACAATGTAGGAGATCGGGTGTTATTAGCGGTTAAGATGGCGCTGGAGGAATGGCGTCATTGGCTAGAGGGGGCGGAACATCCCTTTACGGTCTGGACGGATCATAAAAATTTAGAATACATCCAGGGGGCTCAACGTCGTAATTCGCGGCAAGCTCGATGGGCATTATTTTTTACTAGGTTTAATTTTTTGTTGACTTACCGTCCTGGTTCTAAAAATATTAAACCTGACGCCTTGTCGCGCTTGTACGATGGGTCCGAACGGGACCATCTGCCCACACCCATTATTCCCACCGCACAGATTTTATCTCCTGTTTTATGGGAGATAGAAAGAGTGGTGCATGAGGCCCAACGCCTTGAGCCGGATCCTGGTGGGGGTCCACGGGGGTGCCTCTTCGTTCCCTCAGGAGCTCGCGCCCAGGTACTGCAGTGGGGTCACTCCTCTCGGCTCACAGGTCACCCAGGCGTACACCGTACGCACGATTTCCTGGGTAGACGGTTCTGGTGGCGGGGTATGGAGAGGGGCGTGCGGGGTTTGTTGCTGCCTGTAATATTTGTGCCCGCAATAAGGTGTCACAGCTGGCACCGTCAGGGTTACTGCGGCCTTTACCGGTTCCTCACCGTCCCTGGAGTCATATCGCCTTAGACTTTGTCACCGGCTTGCCCAGCTCTAACGGTCATACTGTCATTTTGGTCATAGTTGACAGATTTTCCAAGGCCGCTCACTTCATTGCGCTTCCCAAGCTGCCGTCTGCGCTCGAGACGGCGCATCTTATGATGGACCATGTCTTTCGCCTTCACGGCTTGCCGCAAGATGTAGTGTCCTATCGGGGCCCCCAGTTTGCGTCCAGATTCTGGCGCGCGTTTTGTTCCCTTTTAGGGGCGTCGGTCAGTCTGTCTTCGGGCTTTCACCCACAGACCAATGGACAGACTGAACGCACCAATCAAACCATGGAAAACACTCTCCGGTGTCTGGCCTCCGCCAATCCCACATCGTGGAGCCGGCATCTGGCCTGGGCGGAGTACGCCCATAACACTCTGCGTAATGCGTCGTCAGGTCTCTCTCCTTTCGAGGCTCAGTTTGGTTTTCAGCCTCCTCTGTTTCCTGAGCTGGAGGGTGACACAGGGGTTCCCTCCGCAGCGGCCTTTGTGCGACGTTGTCGGGCTACCTGGCGGAGGGTTCGTGCGGCACTGTTGCGCGCAGTTGATCGCCAAAAGGAGTTTGCTAATCGCCGTCGGCGGCAGCTCCATCGTGTCGGGTGGGGCAACGGGTGTGGCTTTCTACTCGGGATCTGCCGTTACGGGTAGAGTCCCGGAAACGCGCCCGCGCTTTATTGGACCTTTCAAAATCACCCATAAAATTAACCCGGTCACCGTTCGTTTACAGCTCCCACAATCCATGCGGATACATCCCACGTTTCACGTATCCCGCATAAAACCACTACTTATTAGCGCCTTAGCGCCTCCCGAGAAATACCGCCGCCGCCGCCTCGTATCATTGGAGGGTCCTGCCTACACGGTACAGAGTATTGTGGCCTCGCGGCGAGTAGGCAGGGGAACTCAGTTCCTTGTGGACTGGGAGGGTTACGGTCCTGAGGAGCGCAGTTGGGTCCCGTCCCGGCACATCTTGGATCCATCTTTGATCCAAGATTTTCACCGGCGTGGTTCTGAAGGGTCGTCAGGAGTCGTCCCTTAAGGGGGGGGTCCTGTCACGGTTGTTCCCCTGAACCACCACCAGATGGCAGTGTTGTGCCTTCCTTTGGAAGGTTCACACCTGAACTTAATAATCTATCACCTCCCTATAAATACCCGCACCTGGCTTCGTTCAAGTGCGAAATCGTAAGCCATTGTTACGATTTAGCCGGTAAGGTATGTAGCATCTTTTTAAAGATACTACTCAAAGAACTTACTTTAGGAACAAAGAATCTCCTTAGCAAATGTAGGACTTCTTTTATGTTACCCGATTTAGGAAACTTACTCGCTCCCCTGAGTTAGTTTGGTTTTCGGTTAGACAGTCTGTGGACTGTGTTTGGGTTTCATTTCTTTCATTGGTTATTTGGCTCTTCTAGCCGTTTATCTTTTCATTCAAACACTCGGTGTTGGTGGTTTATTTATTCCTTTGTTTGTGTCTTTGTGGCACCTAGTCACCCGTTGGGTGATATTTTCGGTTTCCCCCTTTTGTTATTGTTTTTCCTATTCTCTGTTACTTCAGAGTTTGTGGTTAAGCTGTATAGTTACAGTTTAACTTATCGATACCCCCGGGGTTCTGCGATTGGCACCAATCCCTAAACCCACCATCACAATGGCATGTAGGTTACTCGCCCTACTCATGTACAGTAGGCATCCACACTACACAGCATTTACAGGCATAAATAAACGTCATGGCTCATGATGAATATTATTAATATTATATTCTTATCAATAAGTATAAATCTTAATATAAAATCTAATTGTAATTTTCAAGTCTACATGTAAAATTGTGCAACTGCAAACTAATTCTGACACTTACCATTACTTTTTTCTCTCTCTTTCTTTCTCCTAGTAAAAAACAAAGCCGTGTGGATGATTTCCTCCAAAGGAGGGATATTACATGCACACCTCAGTTTGCTGTTGCCCTCACTGATAGTATCCTGAACATGCTGATCAAAGATATGAGACCACTCTCAATGGTTGAAGATCAGGGCTTCCGGGCAATGGTTTGCACATTTCATCCAGGATATACTCTACCCTCCAGAGCATTCTTCACTAAGATGATGGAGAAGAAATATGAAGAGACATTCCAGAAAGTCAAAACTGCAATCACAGCAACTAACAGCAAGATCACTCTTACAACGGATGCATGGGCTAGTATTGCCACTGAGGCATACTTGGGCATTACCTGTCATTTCATTAATGACAGCTGGGAGCTGACCACTTACAGCTTAACCACCATGCCACTGGAAGAGCGACACACTGCAGGAAACATTGCTGCTTGGATTGAAGAGGCAGCTGAGAAGTTTGGAATTTCAACCAACAAAATCATGCAGGTCACACTTTGCAGTTGGTTGTTAACCATGCCTTGAATAATCCTCAGATTACCAAAGCAGTCAGGGCTGCAAGATGCCTGGTAGAGAATTTTTTAAAAAGTGAGCTGGCTTGTAACAAGCTGAAGACCAAGCAGCAACAACTGGGAACCCCTGACCATAAGCTGATACAAGACATAAGTACACGTTGGAATAGTACTTACTACATGACTAGCCGCCTCCTGGAACAGCGGTGGCCTGTGACGGCAACTCTGTCAGACCCAGTGCTGACACGGCAAGGGAAGCGATACCTGGACCTGAAAAGCGAGCAGTGGTGGAGCCTACTAGAGGAACTAGAACAAGCGCTCAGGCCCTTTGAGTGTGCCACCACCTTCATCAGTGGGGAGACATATGTGCTTACCTCCACTCGTCAAAGGGCTTCTGAGGTCTACACAAAATACAGCCTTTGAGAGCACCCCTGTGCAGGCCTTCCAGGTTGCTGCAGCAAAGGAAATAACAACAAGATGGGAGCTGGAGATGTCCTTCACAGATGATGCTGCAAACACTAGTGTTATTGCAGCTGCCCTTGACCCAAGATTTCGCAAATTCAAATTTCTGTCACCAGAGGAAGGCCTTAAAGTGCAGCTTAAAGTACAAGCCCTCGCATTGCAAAGAAAGAGGAGTGAGACAGATCAGGCGGACCTGCAGCAGAATGCCAACTGGACTCTTTACTTGGGTCTGATTCAGACCCAAACAGTGAGGAAGACAATGGAGATGGTGAGGATTTCAATCATTTCATCACCCAAGGAACGAGGAACGAGGTACTAATGTACTTTGGAGAACAGCCTCTCGCGAAGACCGAGAACCCACTCAAGTGGTGGAAGGTAAATGAACCAAGGTTTCCCACACTGGCTATGGTGGCCAAGTCATTCTTGTGTGTTCCTGCGACATCGACTCCATCTGAGCGCCTGTTTTCAGCAGCTGGGAACATCGTCACAAAGAAAAGAGCAAGCCTGACTGCAGAGCATGTGGATATGCTTACCTTCCTCCATTGCAATGTTGAGCTCTTGTAGTTTGGAGGGGGACTTAGATTTACCAAAGAACCCTCTAAATATTGTTTTGCACTTTTTTATTTATTATTGTTTTATGTTAGGCTTGTCAGACTATTGTTTCTGAGGGAGATTCCCACCTGTCTTAATTGGCCTCCAATTGGAGGAATTTATTTTTATATTTAGTATTCAACTTATTTCACATAAAATGTGACTGTTTCTTCAATTTAATTCACAGTAATGGTTCTGCAGCATGCTGATTATCTGTGAAAAAAGAAGAGTAAATTATATTATATGTTATACTGTATACAGTGGGGAAAATAAGTATTTCACCCCCTGCTGATTTTGTGAGTTTGCCCCCTTACAAAGAAAGGAACGGTCTATAATTTTCATGGTAGGTTCATCTTAACAGTGAGAGACAGAATATTTAAAAAATCCCAGAAAATTACATTATATGAATTTTAAACATTTATTTGTGTTTTATTGAGGAAAATAAGTATTTCACCCCCTAGCAAAACATGACTCAGTACTTGGTGGAGAAACCCTTGTTGGCAAGCACAGCGGTCAGACGTTTCTTGAAGTTGGTCACCAAGTTTGCGCAGATCCCAGGAGGGATTTTGGCCCACTCCTCTTTGCAGATCCTCTGCAAATCCTTAGAAATCCATTTTCAGTGTCCTGGCTGAGGAAGGAGGTTCTCACCCAAGATTTCCCGGTACATGGCCCCATTCATCCTCCCCTCGATCCGGTGAAGTCGTCCTGTGCCCTTAGCAGAGAAACAGCCCCAAAGCATAATGTTTCCACCGCCATGCTTGATGGTGGGGATGGTGTTCTTGGGGTCCATGGCAGCTTTTTTCTTCCTCCAAACACGGCGAGTCGAGTTGATGCAAAAGAGCTCGATTTTAGTCTCATCTGACCACAGCACTTTCTCCCAAGCCTCCTCTGAATCATCCAGGTGCTCATTGGCAAACTTCAGACGGGCCTGTACATGTGCCTTCTTGAGCAGGGGGACCTTGCGGGCACTACAGGATTTCAATCCATTACGGCGTAGTGTGTTACCAATGGTCATCTTGGTGACTGTGGTCCCAGCTGCCTTGAGATCATCAACAAGCTCCAGCCGTGTAGTTCTGGGTTGTTCCCTCACCTTTCTCATGATCAGGTTCACTCCACGAGGTGAGATCTTGCGTGGAGCCCCAGACCGAGGAGATTGATGGTCAATTGGTGTTTCTTCCATTTTCTAATTATCGCACCAACAGTTGACTCCTTCTCACCAAGCTGCTTGCCAATGGTCTTGTAGCCCATTCCAGTCTTGTGCAGGTCTACAATTTTGTCCCTGATGTCCTTAGACAATTCTTTGGTCTTGCCCATTGTGGAGAGGTTGGAATCTGATTCATTGATTGATTCTGTGGACAGTTGTCTTTTATACAGGTAACGAGTACTTAATTAGGAGTACTAATTAAGTAAGAGGACTAATCTGTGTGCCTCCTGGTCACATAACCGGTCTGTGGGAGCCAGAATTCTCGCTGTTTTGCTAGGGGGTGAAATACTTATTTTCCTCAATAAAACACAAATAAATGTTTAAAATTCATATAATGTGATTTTCTGGGATTTTTTTAAAATATTCTGTCTCTCACTGTTAAGATGAACCTACCATGAAATTTATAGACCGACCGTTCCGTTCCTTTCTTTGTAAGGGGGCAAACTCACAAAATCAGCAGGGGGTGAAATACTTATTTTACCCACTGTATATGTTATATCAGTCTGCTTTTGAGCTCTCTACTCAAAGATGGTCTACTCAATAGTTTTTTCCCCTTACAAATTAATCGTTTAGATCAATCGACTAACCGATAAAATAATCGATAACAAAATAATCGTTAGTCCCCTCACGACGCAGTTGGATTTTGGCGCGGTACAAGCTATTTTATGTAATCCGTTGTCATTCTTAAAGTTCTGTTTTAAATGCAAGCTTGTTGTTTTGAGACTTTCAATTCTGCCACTGGCGTAGCCGGCGGTAGACTTAAAGGGACGGTATATAATTTAAGATTTTACCTGCTGTAGTACCTGTGATACTGATACTGTCACTAAGCGGCAAAGATTTTTACAAGTACTTAGCTACTGTTCTCTCCGTATATATATCTATGGTTCTCTCTACACTAAGCTTGCTAGGTTTGATCATAAGGTGATCATCGACTGAAATCGACTGATCCAGACTGAATGGGTTGTTGCAGACAAACATGTACATACACACGCAGGTATGCAGAGCTGAAGCCACAGAGACACCACTCAGCGATATATTTTTACATTTTTTAAAAACATTTTAAGCATTTAGCAGACGCTCGTATCCAGAGCGACTTACAAGATGTGCGATCACATGACCAGCTGCCATTCTGGGCAGCAGAGTCAATCACATGACCAACTGTTATTGTGGGCAAGAGGATCACATTGTATGAAATGGGACATTTGTGGAACTTCATTTTGTGAAATGTTTATTTGTGTTTTTGGAACACCTGCCTGGGCACATCCTTACAGCTTAAGAGGAAGCAGATGAAAAGGCAACAATGAGCCAAAATAATTATTCCATATTTTTGAAACATGAAGGATGCTTAAAAAGGAGTACTGTTAGATTGTTTTTATTAATATATTTGATACATGCTATTCATTTACATTAGTTGAGATACTTATTTCACAGGATACAGTATACACAAAAAGTGCATTCTTTCAAGGTCTGTCCAGGATTCATTCTCACAAATTAGGAGCACAGATTCTATAGACCTGAATTTCTTTCTTCCTCTCTACTCCCTGACTACAGGAGGTTCCAGTTGGTAAATGGTGCAATATTAGTGGTTTTGAATATTCTTGAAGAGGCATGCCCAAGGACAGAACACCTATAGCTACCAGTATTGTTCTTGCCCCAAGGAAGACAACACACGAGTCACACACACCATGTGGATGTTGGGGTTCTGAGAGGGGCGGTGTGAGGTGGCTGCCTCCCCTCCCCTCCCCCCCCATTTCGGCCGCTGTCAGACGGTATTGTTGCTCCTCCAAGCTTGGGAGGCCTCCAGCCCCATGGACAGTAGCAGCCCTACAGGCAGCACAGCTGAGGATGACTGGTATTAAGCCCAGGAGTTGCCCCTTACTGGCTGGCAGGCCTATTCCAAAGGCACAGTCTTTTGCCTTTTGAAGAGAGACCAACATGGACACAAAATATGGACATTGCATGGTGCTGCCTCTGCGTTAATGTTATGGCCAGGCTCTCCTGTACTACATTATGTGGCCTGTAGGGTGCAAAATAATCACTGGCTCTCCTGTAGTATGGTGTGTGGTCTGTAGGGTATAAAATAAGTCACTGGCTCTCCTGTAGTACTACGAGTGGCCTGTAGGGTGTGAAATAGTCACTGGCTTGTGGGTGAGTTTATTGATGGAGCGTAGGTGTTCACATGCGACAGTATCGGAGGAGTGTCGGGTGTTCACACGTGAGGGTGTTGGAGGACTCCATGTGCTTCAGCTGCAGAACGCTCTGTGTGGGGGAAGTTTTTCTTCACACAGTTGTCAATGACTGGAACAGCTTGCCAGGTCAGGTAGTAGAGGCAGAAACACTTGGGCTATTCAAGTCCAGGCTAGATGCAGTACTAAATACTCTTTAGATTAGGACATGACAAGCCTAGATGGGCTGAACAGCCCGTTCTAGTCATTATGTATTCTTATGTTCCTAAATAACATGCACGTTAATGTACTCTCGCTGGTCATTCAAATCTAGCATATAGAATGTTGTGACTAACACCTAAGTGCTGTTCATTTTACCACAGATAACCACCATCAAGCAGGAAGCTTATCTCACTGTGTCAAGTGAAATCAGAATCCGGTTAAATAGTGATTCACATTGAACAGTACAGTATTCAAAGTTTGCTGAACTGGATGAGCGAACATTGTTCGATGAATGTTGAGTTGCCTTTTCATCATTTAAGGCAACGCCGACAGGAGTCATCCATGTTAATAAGTTGGAGTTGATATGGAAACCTTAAGAGTGCCATGGACATAAAAGTGCCATACTCATGAAAACATTAATGATCTTTCCTGAACACAATATCCTCCAACAAAGGATTGAAACAGCACTCTAGGAAGCAATGTTAGGTTTTTTTTTTTTTTTTTCCTCTCAGTGTGCCGAAATGTTACAAAGTATTTTTTATATTTTTATGAATTGATTTGATCTGGTGGGCCAACATGTATCGTATTTATTTGACAGAGATTTGACTTAGTGAATCAAAATGTATTACACTAATTTGAAAGCTTTACATTCATCGAAAATAGACTTTGTTTATGCTTTACTGCCAGCGAATTCAGACAGAATGAATTACTCACTTTGCGCACACAAGCTTACACATTCCGAGAAAAGCTGTTGAACGATTGATTTTAGAGTTGCATAAAGTGAGTTGAGCAGGTCCTGAGGTTAGTGTGTACAGAAATTTTGGGAAGCACCGATAAACAGGACATGAGGGTGCGCTTTGAGGGGGGCCAAAAGGTAATGGCTCTGCCCATCACACACCCCTGAGCACCCTGGGGTGCAGTGGTCCTCAGGGGTGCAGACGGCACTGCTCAGGGGTTCTACTACAGCTCATGTTCCTCAGCAGTTTAGTTAGACTACACTCTGCACACGCACACGTTTTCTGACATGGAAGTTCTGACCCTTGGAAAAAAAGTAATAGAGCTGGAGACTACAAGGTTAAATGGGTGAAATAAAAATTTAATTTTATTACAAAAAGCCAGTTTTTCTTTTTTTGTCATTTTTTCCCCCCCCTTCTTCAAGATTACATGTCCATTATCTGTGTTGATCTTAAATATACCCCCTCGCGGCCCCACCCAAAGAAACCCCAATGATGTTACAGTAGACTCTGGGTAGACATCAAAATAACTGATTTCACCCTGAAATAAATACTAAGGGAAGAAAAAATATATTTTCTGTACAGACAAAAGAGGGGGAATATGCAACAAAGTCACACGAGAAGGGATAAAAAACAAAAACAACAACAACCCAAAACAGTGTTTGATCGTACGCGGTCTCTCCGCTGTTCCGACTCATCAGAGTCGGAAGGCAGGCACAGGGCTATTGGGAGAGAGCTCATTTTTAATTTTTAGTTGTAACGGTTTCATCTTCCTCCCCTGAAAAAGAAGCAATTTGCGACGTGCTGTCTCTGTGCTCCTGGGGGGGTCACAGCATGCCAAACCCTTTGGCGTATGTGATGGCCTTCAGGAGTCTCTCCCGCAGTTTCTCCTTGGTGGTGTACTCAGGGAGCAGCAGGACGTTGAAGCAGGTGTGAGACGTGGGCAACCTGGCCGGGGTGGAGAGAGGAGGGGAGAGGAAGGGATGGGGGCAGGTTCATGGTTGCGTCTTCTCAGACTGCTTGCTTTAAATTGCACACGGTAAAAAGCGTTGAATATGGACATCAACAATGGCTGAAACATTGAAACACTACAAAATTTTAGACTTGGTCAACTTACTTGCTTTAATTAAACATATAGGCAATTGTCTCAAGCAAGCCATTGTTAAGGCAGCTACAGGCAACTTGACCTGCTGTGTCCATGGGACATTAGCCTAAACCTTGATCAATTTCAGTTAATGTGCTGACTTTGCCGTGTTTATTTCACTCCCTTATTCAAAGCACACCAGCAAGTGCGTGATCAAAGTGTGTATAGCATCTGATTATTGAAATGAAGTTATTGGTTCTTCTGTACCTTGGTTGTTTTGCATGTTCTAATGTTAAATGCATGAGGGGCCCCTGGGTGGAGCAATGGTAAAGGCACTCACCCGGAGCCAGCCTGGCTCTGGCCAGGAATCTCATTTGGGGTGGCTCTGAGTTACGGTCGACGGCTTGGCAAGCTCCGTCTCGGGAGGAGGCGGTTCATTGGCTCATTTGGCTTCGACCAAAATTATTGGTCGAAAGAAGCGACTGATGTGTCGACAGAGGTCAACGACACTCCTTTGATTAGCCTAAGAGTATGAGTGACTTGCCTAGGAATCTCAATGGTTGACTGGCCTAGGAGTTTCATTTCATCATGATGCGCTCATCCACCAGGCATCCATTCAGCCCAATTTTGGCACGATCCAACCCACCATGATTACAAGACACCTGGAGCATGGTATTCCAGATTAAATTCTTCAGTAAATTATCCTTCTGCATTAACTGGCTGCATTAACTGGGTCCATTATAATAATAATAATATACGCCATTTAGCAGACGCTTTTATCCAAAGCGACTTACAGTAGTGAATGCATACATTTTCAGTATATGTGGCCCCAGTGGGAATTGAACCCACAACCTAAGCGTTGCCAACGCTGTGCTCTACCAACTGAGCCACAGAGAACCACAACTGCAGTCAGGCCAAGCACGGCTTGTTTACAGCAAAGAGACCATTTGAAGTGTCACTCACATACAACGAGTAGTGCTGGGCCCAGCCGTTGGCTCACCTGTCGGTGTCTGGGCCGTTCTTGGCAATGATCATCTTGAGCTTGCCCAACCCCCCAACGGGGGCTCGGTCTGTGCCCGTGCTGAATTGCAGGAACAGCCTCTTCTGCTCCTCCGCGAACGAGTGCACCGTTTCCCAGAAGTCCCTGACCGCACAAGGGGAAACAGGACGTCGTCATTATCGTCATCACCATTCTGCTCATCCCTGCTCACATTTTTTTTTCTTCCCGTGCTATTTTTGTAGCAGTCAAATTAAAATCGAATCACTCCCTTCAAATCGGTCCAACTTACTGTCAAAAATGTCAAATGTACATTTCATTACATCCACGTTGCATGTGAAAAGAATGAAGATTATTATGCATTTTTATTATTATCATTATTATAGTTGTTGTTATAACAAATAATTCTATATATTATAATGTATTATAATGCCTAGCAAAACTATTGATATAATATTGTACATTATGGTTACGCCAATACTAAAATCTGTGCTGCGTAAGAGTTAAGATCAGATCAGATAAGATAAGATCGCACTGCCCTGGTGGAAATTAAGCTGCTTGGGGATTTACTGAAAACTGGGACTTCCAGTAGCTCAAACAATAAGAGGGACATTAAGGGTCCTCTTCCTGTCTAGCAAACTGATCAGTCAGCTAGTTCTCACTCGCAAATAAAGCTGGATAGATTACTTAAGTTAGCATTTTAGTTTCATTTTAGTTGCTAGGTCTCTAGTAGCCGTGAGTCGCACTCAAACTCCCTCTATAGTATAGAGTCTATACACAGTAATAATTGGTGGCAATTTTGGGCTCCATATTGCACACATATCAAATTCAATTCCGGCACTTTACTAGTGTGCCAAAATGAACACCTTTGATGTTAAAGCAGTCCTGAAAATGGTCTGATGTATTATGATGATTTAACTTATAACTCAGGCCGCTCTTTCTATGCATCATTAATGAAAGGAAGTACCCAGTGTCACATACTGCACCTGCTATCAGCTGTGGTGTGAGCAGAAAACAACCGCCGATAAGTCTAGCAGAAAAAGAGACCGTACCCACAAGGCAGTAGCCCATAAAATGTACTTCCTGCCTTCCATTAGTTGTATAGAGAGTAACATTCTGAAGGAAAGGAGAAGAAAACAAAAAAGTCTACCACAATCAAAACAGTATAAAAAGATCAAATCACACCTTTTTTTTTTTTTTTCACAATTTGTTTCTGATTTTCCCCCCGTTTCCACCCTCCCCCACGAACCCACCGCCCATCACTACGGGGAAAGCAAATTCCCCCAAGATTGGTGATGATCCACCTCCGAGACAGAACTCGCCCACCTAGTATAAAGAGGCAACGTTCGTGCATCTCGGCAAGCTTGTGCTGGCTCTCCCTCCCACCTCCACCTGGGGTGGACAGCCAATCCCAGGCAGCGGTGGACTGGTGCAGCCGGGTTTCAAATTACAGCTGTAGGCAACTTGCATAGGGGCAAATGCATAGACCATTACGCCACCGAGGCCCCTGCTTCTACCCTTTTTAAAACAACAGGGCCGTCTCCTCTACATCAAGCGGAAAGCACTTTCAAGAAGTTCCCAATATCTCCTTACTTGATAATACGGGAGTCCCTGTTGTAGCCGCCATCGTATTCAGTCGTTTCTTCAAGTGCTTGAAAATCTAGATTCTGGATTCGGAGAACGCAGATACAATGAGAGGGGTTCGCACATGAAAAGGGTGGAAAGCAGTTCCCAGATCTGGAGGCCTTACCCTGCTTCCGCAGATAAGTAGCTCAATTTCCTCTGGCCGAAACAAATATTTTAAAGGCGACTCGCTCGTGACCATGTGAAAACCTCTTCTGAATGCCTTAAACTGCTTTTCTACACTTTTGTTGAGCATGTAT
Organism: Aldrovandia affinis; assembly: GCA_029706075.1. Classification (NCBI taxonomy): domain Eukaryota; kingdom Metazoa; phylum Chordata; class Actinopteri; order Notacanthiformes; family Halosauridae; genus Aldrovandia; species Aldrovandia affinis. Next base: position 3,186,148 of record JAINUG010000082.1, read on the forward strand.
TCGGCATACTGAGAGACGAATTCCTGTGGGAGGAAAAAAAAAAAAGAAAAAAAAAAAAAAAAAAAAAAAGGCATTATTTTGCCATCATTTTCTCATTAATTAATAAAAAAAAAAAAAAAAAATCAGCCAAAATTAAATTCCGCCAAAGAGACGGAATGTTTAACAAATGTTTAACAGCCGCAAAACCGAGGCACTAATTATAGCTACTTTGATGGACTGTTTTATTCTCACTTTGCTGACCCGGCGGGTTAATTTGCAGATTAGCGGACTGCATTTCCTTTAACTAAATAATTTTAACATCATTATATTTCCTTCTTTGTGATTATGTGGAGAATCAAAAAAAAACATTGGAAAATAGACACCAAATTGTAAACTTTAATGCAAAACATTGAATGGAATAACACACCACAGTACAGTATAATTAGTTTCCCTCCATAATATATATATATAGTTTTTTACAAGCAGCTGAGGAATGCGGAGGGATGGATACCTCACCTTCCTGTTGTCATTGGTGACGGGTATCTTTTCTCCATTCTCCCGCAAATCATACGTGATGGGGTTTCCAAAAAGGTCGGTTTGGGAGATCTGAAAGGTGATCATCATGTCCTCCTTCACGCTGCCCTTGTACTCCAGCAGCTCGTTTAGGCTCTGGAAAAGGACCTGCAGGAGATGCAGGGAGGAACATGCATGTGTTTTTCTCCCCGCGCGCCCCCCCACCCCTGCACACAGACCAATTACCGCATTTACAGGGGCTGCATTTGATGGTTCTGTGTGGCTCATGGGGTAGAGCGTGGCGTTGGCAATGCTTAGGCTGTGGGTTCGATTTCCATTGGGACCTCATATACTGAAAAATGTATGCATTCACTACTGTAAGTCGCTTTGGATAAAAGCATCTGCTAAATAACATTTTTATCCTCCATTATTTCTTATTTTTTCTGAGAGTCTAGAAACCCCCTAATCGTATCTGTAGGCCCGTCCCATTTGCTGCAGCATCCTGCCAATTCTGAAGCGAACGTTAATTAGCACGTGCCAGATGCATGCAAAAACAATATGACAAAACAGTATATTTTAGCGCACCAATCTACTTTCGAACACCTTCAAGAAACGCAACACATTGGATATTTACTGGATGGGAATCTGCAAGGTCACGGAAAGTTCCTTTCTTGCCCATCAGCTTCCGGTAGACCACCATGGGAAAATGCACGTCCAGGATGCAGTTGTTGTAAATGGCGAGGCCCAGCACGATGCCGATTAGAGTGAACTGGCCTACCGTCTCCAGCGAGGATGGGTTGAACCAAAACAGCTTTGTCGTTTCATCGTACGTGAACATTCCTGCGGGCGGGAGGCGACAACAAACCCAGATGAGGTTTGCAGAGCACGGACACCTTCACGGCTCTTTATAAAAAAATTAAAAAAACAATAAATACAAAATTAAAAAATTAAATTAAAAAAGGGTTACCGAATTAAATGGCAGCAGTTTTCTGAAAAATTATGAATAGTTAAACGTTATTGTCGCTACAATATAAAACATACGCCATGGTTCAAACGGGAGAGAAAAACCAAACTTACACCAGCACGGGAGGATATCTTGTGTTTTTTCAATTGATTTATTTTATACATTTTGTTCGATTTTTCCCTCGTTTTTTCACCCCAATTTGTAAGCCAAATATCCTCCATTTATTTTGATTAACCCTCCCGTATGAACTCGCCACGTGTCTCTACGGGGCAAGCTACTCTTCGAGGCGACCACCCTCCCCCTCCCTCAGCAGCGGACAGTCAAATGCCACCCCCAATCGGGGCTAACGGCCAGGGCCGGTCTGGCAGAGACGGGTCTTGTATTTTTTAAATCATTGAATTAGTCTTACCAGTTAAATCACCGAACAGGTGAAACTATATTCTGAATGTTCATTTTGATGTGTGGTAGATCCACAGAAGTGAAAAGAATTACAACCCGAAAAGTAACAACAGAGCTTCAAATTATTCTTAAAGGTGGAACACAATTTAAGGAGTTGTAATGGTTCTTACCAATGTCTGGGTTAAAGATTTCTTCCACTACGAGTTGAAAGAACTCTTTGGAAACTCCACCTTCATCAATGCCTTGCTCTCCCTCAAACTCCACATAGAGCTGTTTCTTCAAGTCTGCAGGATTCTCCATGGCGATCATCTCCAGCTGTAGCAGAGCAACACAAAAAATAAATGAATCCAAATCAATGAGTCTCGTACACTGCGCCAAAACAAACCCTGAGAACCATGTCAGCGTGAGCTGACTCGTTTTCCACATTTGCCTGTGGTTGTACAGGCAATGGTCATGAGCAGTCTGGGAGAGCAGTAGTCCAACAGACGTTACAGCTGTTTTTAATCCACTGACACATTTACAGACAAACATTTACAGCATCAGTTCAAGCAAACCAATGATTCATCTGAACGACTGGCTGGAACAATAGCCTGTAGACAATCTCCAGGACCATGGACAGATGAAATTATTCTTAAAAAAAGATTGGAATCCGTTTTAATGCCTCTGTCACATCGGAGTGTCAGGCAATCAAAAAGGCCTACCTACGACCAAAAGAATGTTCTCTTCAAGGATGATCAGACATTCTCTGTACATTCTGCATAAGGAGTAAGACGGTAACTGCAGGCAACAATGCAATAATATAAAAAAGATGTGACCCAACAGTCAGTAGTCAATAGTCAAAATATAAACCGCAAACAAAGCCCTTTCGTTTTTCATTCAGTATGTTGACGGTAAGTGGAATCACACTCGGTGAATATTGGATATACTGGATAATAGCCTATCCAGTCCAGTAGCCGCTTAATTACCTTGTCTCCTAAGCTTGATGAGTCCGGAGAGCTCATCAGAGTTGGTGGAAGGCTCCGTCAAGCTGGGATCTAGGACGATGGGGTCCTAGATCCCGGCACTCACCCCATCGTCCTAGATCCCAGTCATCTATCCACTAAACTCCTGATCCAAGACTATGACAGCAACTACGACTAGTATCGACAGACTCCTTCCTCATGGCCCTGAGAAGATTCATTGCCCACCGATGGACCCCTGCTAAGTTGTTCCCTGATCAGGGAACAAACATCCGAGGAGGAGATTGAAGAGCTATGCAAGGTCTTCGCTGGCTTGTCTCTCGATTTGCAAGAGCAGCTTGCAAAGCAGAAGATCGCCTTTCACTTCAACCTTTCACTTCACCTCAGTCTGGGAGAGAAAGATTCAATCCGTCAAGGCGACTCTACACTACAGTGGGACGCCCAGTCCCAGATGGAATAAGTACTCAAGACAGTCCTCAGAGAAGTGGAGGGAGTGTTGAACTCTAAACCCTTGGGCTACGTGTCCTCCAGTAACGCAGACCTGGACCCCGTGACCCCCAACCTCCTTTTGTTGGGGCGGCCAGATGGATCTCTGCCTCAAGTGGTGTAGCTGGAGACGGAGATCCTCAGCCGACGTTTATGGAAGCCCTCTGAGATCCTGATGGATCACTTCTGGCCCAGCTTTATCAGGCACTACTTACCCAGCCTGCAAGCCTGCCAGAAGTGGCACGTCACCTGGGCTGACCTTGGTGGTGACGTTAGTGGATCCCCAGCTGCCAAGGGCCCTCTGACCTATCAGACGGGTCGTCAAGCTGCATCCCAGCGCCAATGGTCACGTAAGGTCCGCTGACGTGAAGATCAAATACCGGATCTACACACGACCTGTTGATTGCTGGCTGTCCTCCCAGCTATTCCCGACAGAGAGGATCAGAATCCTGCTTCTACAGCCCCTCCCCAGAACACTTAGCCTTTCTCAAGTGCAAATAGCTTCTGTTATTTGGGGGCGGCTGTGCGATAGTTCGAAGTGAGAAGAATAGACGGAACTCTGCCTACCGGGGAAAAGGGGGTAGTGCATTCTGGGGCATGCAGACTTCCGTAAGAAGCGAGTGAAGAAAGTTGCCGACTGCTGCTGTCCCTGCATTCTCCGTTCTCAGTATAACTTACAAGTTCAGTTATAGTCGGATATAGATATTTGCATTGTGTTGAGTCCCGTGTGTGTTTATGACCACGGTAAGTGCCCACGTTTACGTGTCATTGTAGACATAATTGTTGTTGCCATCATTAATATTCTGGTTATAGTGGGGGGCGGTAGGGATATTTTGGTTCAGATTCTTCCAAAAGCACCAAATTTGGCCCAGATGCTGTCAATACCATACTTTATCAATTTTTGATGGGCGCCAAGACGGGCGCCCCACGGGGCCGCCATATTGGCAAAATCCAATATGGCCGCCACCAAAAAAAACGAAAAGGGCTAGAATCATAAATGATACCACTTTTAGGGGTTTTGGGGTCGTGTAATCTGATTCTGATGTTATTTCAATGATCTGAGGTCAGGTTTACCCCTCAAAGTTAGCATAAAGGTCATTTTGGGGTCAAATCCAGTGTTTCTGGTCCGTCATCCCAGATTCTACCCCCAAAAACGTATTTTCCCATTATAAGCTGTACATGAATATGTCGCACAAGTTTGACATCTCATTATTTGACGTTTACCCCTCAAGGTCACAAAACAAATCAGTAAAGATTATATTCAGGAACAACTTTTATTAGAATAATTCAGAGATAATATCTGCAGTGACAAAATGCTGCCGCTGTGTGCATTTAAATGATCAAAATAAAATACAAGGATCTGTTTAGCAACGCATACCAATAATTACTAATACATTCTGTTTTGCGCTCTATGATGCCAGCAATAAGTTTTACTGGCTATCACCTTCATTATTAAGGCACTCGCCTTCGCATTTGCAGAGGACCGTGCATCGGACACCGGTGCAGTTGCATTTGCACCTTCCCGTGCATGCCTTGAGGTAGCCGCAGTGCAAGAGAATGTCACATGCTGCTGAAGCGTCGCTGAGAGTGGTCCATAGTGGTTGCCATGCGGTGCCATCTTTGTGCCAGCCCCACTCACTGAAGTCAGGAATTTCCTGCTGGACCGAGGTGGCCTGACTCCAGTAGAAACTCGCCTGTAATAGCGCTCGCTTTACATGCTGGAAAAGTGCGGCTTGGGTAGGTGGGATGCTTTCCAGCGATCTGCTTCCAGTGGTGAAGAGGCGATGTCTGGCCTCATTCACACCAGCTGCACCACACCCCTTGCTGTACATGAGTATGACGAAGCGTTCGATGCACTGCATATGCACAGACTCAAGAGGTCAGGATTATGCGTGAAAGCCACTAGTGTGTCGGTGAGGTCCGGTATGCTTGTCCAGGCTGCCCAAGCTGTCTTCTTGCCACATCCAAGGAACTGTGAAGTTGTGTCACACCCTGTTAGGCTGTGGAAGAGGGTAGTGCCAAGGACTTTGACGGGCCAAGATCAGAGTAGATGGTATGGACTGGTATGTCACAATACTTTTACCACTACCAAAACCTACCCAGAGCTACGATAGGCCAAGCATCTTGAAAACCGGATTGACAAAACTACGACATCGCTGTCTACTGTGCGAACATAGGCTGTTGTATGACCCTGCTCTGCCGCATGTGCCAGATGCAGGAGGATCCTGGTGTCTGCCTCGGAATGGTTGCACGGCTGAAGTTTTGTGAGATCACAATGCTTGTTGGAGAGCACGGTCTCGAAGTGGGTAGTTAGAAGGAGCCTTCTGCCCATGTCAGTCTTGGAGATCTGTGTGCTGATAAATGAGAAGAGGTCCTTTTTGTTCTCTCGTCGTTTTAGGAAGCCGCTGTTCCATTCATGCTTCGGGATTGGAGTGCTGCCATTGCCGACTTTTGTCCGTGGGCTATTCCCACGTCGTTGCTGTGTAAGCGCTTTGAGGTTATTTTCCTCAGGGTAATTATGCCACACAGCATCGATCGTTGGGTACTATCGGGTCATTTGAGCCTCCAGAAATGGTATAATGTTGAGCAAGACATACTCGCTGAATGTCTTTACTGTTGTGGGGCGCACCATGTGGATAACTGCTGCCATATCCAACACCACGACTGTGGCTTGTTTGGCAGAAGCTGTGCGGCCAGTGGGTGCATTGAGGCATTGAAGAATGTTGGATTTCGTCCCAGATCGCAGAGACCCTCGATCCGCCAGGCTCGGTGGCTCGCTCTGATTTTCGAACCAAAAGAAGTCTGTCATGTTGGCATTGGGACGTGACTGGAGAAAAGATGTTTGATTAAAATCATATTATGCCTCTGTATGCCACTGTCCTTCGTGCCTTTTTCTTGGGACCAGTTCGGTTGGCGAAGGTTAGTATGTTGTTCTGCTTGATGGCATCAGATACTGGTACTGAAGCCTTTTCCAATCTTTCCACGACGTATGCTGCGTGAAGGGCTTGGCCAGCTTCATGGATTTGATATAAAGAAGTAACAACTGCCTGTTCCATGACATTCTGTGTATCGAGTACTACAAGCTCCTGATTTGTAGCAAGGAAAGGGTTGCCCAGCTGCTCTACCACCTTGATGAACGATAGTACATCCTTTCGAAACTTTACTTGCAGGCTGTGTCCTTCCTCGTGATGAGTGGTGGATGACATTGGTGAGTCATTGATGGCCTCGAACTCCTCAACTATCCGCGTGCAATCAGGTCCAGTCAGCATAAACAGTGTAAGGGCTTCGGGATTTTCATACAGTCCAACCGCTCCGCCATGCGCCTGGAGGCTTTTGTTGGACTTTTCATGGGCTTGGTCCTTGGCCATGAGGCTGAACTTTCTAGCTGATTTCTGCACAACAAAATTGCCCTTCATGAATTCAGCATGTACTTGAGGGTGTTTATCGGCTATCTCGACCATGTCACGCACATGCACCGGTAGCAAACGCGCGTAGTTTGTGTGGTCGAGGACGTGAAACCAGCCACAGAGTTCGTCACATGCTTGCACATATAGTGGGAAGTGCCCCTCCCGCAGGGACCGCACAAAGCGACACATCAGCAACTCCAGCTCGATTATGGTTGACCAGAACTTGAACTGGGGAGAAGTTTGGGAATGTTGATCCCACATATCAAATGACTCAGGTGGGCCCATTATATTCTCACAATACTCTGAGTAGGCGGTCTGCTTGAGCATGTAAAGTGAGATGAGAGAGACTTGATGGGCATACCTTGTGCGCTTGATGTGATGCTCATTGAGCGCAGACTGCGCGACCGGATGTCAGAACCTCTGCCTTAGACAGGACGGTGGACCCCCTAGAGTCGAGCAGCAGCTTCCCAATCATTAGATGCATCTTGTCTTGATGTGCAGCGTGCCCATCATAGCAACCAGCTTGTCTTCTCCCAAAGTGTCGGGGTATTGCCATTGGAGCAGTTTGATGATCGCATACAGTGGCTGATCTGCACAGAGGATGCTAGTCTGGCCTGGGTTGAGGAACTCAGTGCCCTGCATCGTCAGCTCCATCGCGTGCTTCATTGAAGATGCGGATGCGGCCTTGTCTGGGAACAGGGGTAGACGCCGATCTCGTCTGGGGGCTTCACTGACACGTCGCTTGCTAGCATCGAGTTGAATCCCGACCAGGTGATGACGTCACCCTCTGAAAGTGTGCCTTGCTTCAGTACACTGTTGATGTATGCCATCCATACCTCATCCTTGACCTTGGCACCTCGCACATCAAGGGCTGGTCTGACTTCGCTGTTGCCGTGTCTGGGTGCAAAGACATCCATTTGAGTGAGTTTGACTGGGGCTGGATCACATAGGAGTCTGGTAGCTTGGTCGACGTGTCTGAGGGGTCAAGCTTAATTGGAGCACGCTTCACACCAGGGTTCTCGTGCGAGAGATGGTTGGTCACGCTAAGGGCATATCCGTGGAATTCATTAAGTGAGAAGTTGCCCTGAGCCTTGTTGTCTATATTATCCACATCGTGGGTGGTGAAGACATTGAGACGGCTGTTGGTTGGAAGCACCACTCCATCTTGAGCGTGGCGAGCACACACCGCACGTGCAATACCTCTTTTAACTTCCATGACACGTTTGTACGATACTGAGATACCATGTGCATGGTCAATCCCAATCTGTTTTTGTTCCGCCCTTGTCCATGCAGCTTAAGACCATGATACAGGGGAAGGGGGTTTCTCGCTCCTTGTTGTGGTGTACTGCATCCGTCTTGACTGCATGGTGCGTACCCTTACTAGTGTTGTAGATAAGCAGTTGTGAGATGTTGCATGCAATCCTCTCCCTCGCATCCAGATTGTCGTCTTCACTGATCTTCTCACGTCCATGAAGAACTGATGGGCCCAGGAGCACTACGTTGAAGAAACTCCTCATCTCCTCATTTACTGGAGCCGTGAGGCAGTTAGGGGGGAAGGAGCCATCGAAAGGCTGTTGACTCTGTAGACAAAACTCGTGCATCATCACGGCAGCCCGCATGAACATAAGTGCATCTTGACCAATTTGTGACCTATGTTTTGGCAAGCTCATCACCCACCTTCAATTTGTGAGATAGGTAAATATCCTTCCTGCCTTTATTTTCCTTGGAAACCTCAACCCATTCAGGTAGGAAGTTGAGAAGGTGATCCTTGAATCGAGTTGAGTGTGGCTCTTTTTTATCTCGGCATGGATGACCTTGATCACTCATAAGCTTTTGATACATCTCGCGTAGCTCTGACAGCTTGAATAAAGTGTTGTCCGAATGTTCGATCAGGGCTATAATTTGAGCACTGATGATGGTATCGAAGGGCGGAGGTGCGGGACCCACCAAACCACGTCGCTCGCCAGCGGCAGCGGAGTCTCGCAAACGTACATAACACTGATGGTGATAATAGGCATCAGCCGCATGCGCATCAGATGCTGTGGCAACTAGTCGGCCAAGTAAATGAACGTTTTTGTTGGTCTTCGCCCAACTCTTTAGGTTGGAATCTACGACTTTGGTTAGTACCTTGTGGAGGTTAGCCTGGTCACGCCCTCACAGATTATACAACACTTGACACTGCCCAGACGCTGAAAATCCCGGATGACCTGAGTTTTTTGGGAGTATTGTGAGGGCCAGCTTCTTTGTTTTGCTTCTCTCTCGCCCGTTTAACTCGAGAACTACTACAATAACTCCTGCAAATTTTGTGATACATAGCCTTATGCGATGCAAGACTTGCTGCAATGCCTGAACCATCATTCAACTGACTAATCGTGATCTTGATACCACAAGGAAGATCATTGGCATTGATAGAATTGAAGCCTTTGAGATCCCTCTCAAGTGATACAAGCCCCTCCTCCTTAGGAGTTTGCAAGGCTTCATCAGGTTTGTCTGTTTGACAAAGACAACAGAGTTCCCAGTTCATAATTTCGGTAGTAGAAGACATGCTTGACTCTTGACACTCATGTACTACTAGTCCATTATAATTATGTAGGCTTGTCATCACAAAGAACTTCCACTTGTCATCGCAGGTTCCGGATCAGCTCTTAAGCATGCAAGACGGACTTCACCTGAAAACAAGGGCATAGGTTTGGTCTCTACAAAGCGCACGTGCGGAAAAAAATTTTTTTTGTCTGTACACCGCCCCCCTCCCAGATGACAGAAGGCAGGGTTAGCTTGCTAGTTAACGCTAGCTAATTAGGACCTCACCTTAAACCCTGAAGATTTTATATATCAACCCATTTTATGTTTACTCTTGCTAGCAACCTGACTGCTAGCCTACAGATGACAGAAGGCAGCTTGCTAGTTAATGCTAGCTAACATGCTAGCTAATATAGTTAGCTAGTAAATGCTAGCTAACTAGCAGCTTGCTAGTTAATGCTAGCTAATATAGTTAGCTAGTAAACGCTAGCTAACTAGCAGCTTGCTAGTTAACGCATAGCTAGCACGCTAGCTAATATAGTTAGCTAGTAAAACGCTAGCTAACTAGCAGCTTGCTAGTTAACACATAGCTAACAATTTTTCACAGTGGAAAGGCTGGTGATGACGCGTTAGGTAGCTAGCAGGTTTTCATTTTAAATCAACATGGCTAGTTAGTTTACTATCACGTATCCCAGCAGCAATAAAAGTATATTACTATTTCTAACGTGGTGAGATTTTATCATACACACGCGGCAAAAACAATGACAGAAACCTTAGAATCGTGACTTTCGGATTTGAGCACTGGCAAATAATGAGATTTTTAAAATTAGGTTAATTAATTAGACCAAAAGTAAACCTTGCCTTTTCCTCTCTTTTTTACCTGTTAGGACCGTCCCCCTTATATTGACATGGTAACTAGGTGCTAGTCTCGGGGAGGGGCGTGGGGCCATGTGTGAAATCGCAGCGTAAACAATGTCCCGACATAACAGACTGTGTATGCTGATATTTATTTTATTTACCGCGTTTTCAAATACTCGTGAAAATATATGAATTCCGCGTCTTGTGACGCTATACGGAAACGTTGCGGACTGCTGCGAATAATTACTTAACCAGATGGCATTCTGTTTCGGCGCTTGGACATTATCTAGCTTAGCTTGATAATACCTATTGTGATTAATGTTTCTTGCCTCTCGAGAACTTGTTTGTGTGCTTATTGTTGTTTAGATTCCCAGCGTTTAGTTTATTCCGAGATTTTGGATACGTTTGGTTTGTTCCTGATTGTTTTGTTTAGTTTATGTCTTTCCGTGTTTTTCGCAGACACGGATTTTGCTTTCGTTTTCCTACAGACGTTTAAAGATAAATATCTTAAACCCAGAAAATTGGCTACTTTTGATCATGTGCCTGTGCCCACTGCCAAACAGACTTTGGATGTTGGCAAACTGGCTTCTTTTTGGTCAAGAGAAATGCGTACTCTGCAAGATGTCTTTGTCTGATGGCCTTTGAGAGAGATGGCCCATCTGACAGATCTTTCAGGTGTGGATCATGAATATTCAGTAAATTAGCATATAGCCCTCCCACAGCCTGAAATAAATGTGACCAGTTCTGATAAAAACAGGTTTTTAGCTATTTAAATCTCATATGTGCTAAACTATTTTCACACCCTTACATAACCAAGACCTTGATGAACAAACGCACATTGGCAAAACAATTTGTCACTATAGTTTAGTGTGTGCTTTCACAACTTTTGTGACGGCAGAAAAATTTACTCTTTATAACTTGTGTGTTTGTAGATCTATTTACAAGCTGCATATGATACTGACCAAACTATTGATGGCATATAAATGTAGCTGTGATTGTCCTTCAAATAAAAATATCAAACACTTTGGAGTAAGTGTGTGTTAAGTTGATGAAATTGAGATAAATATCAGACCACACCAAAATCACAAACCTTCTCTGAGCTAAGCACGGACCTCAGGGGTTAAAAAAATGACCTTTATTGTACCTTTGAGGGTAAACTTGACCTCAAATCATTGAAATAACATCAGAATCAGATTACCCGAACCCAAAAACCCCTAAAAAGTGGTATCATTTATGATTCTAGCCCTTTTTTTTTTTTTTTTGGTGGCCATATTGGATTTTGCCGATATGGCGGCCCCGTGGGCGCCCGTCTTGGCGCCCGGCAAAAATTGATAAAGTATGGTATGGACAGCATCTGGGCCAAATTTGGTGCTTTTGGAAGAATCTGAACCAAACAGCCCTTTTTATGCCCTACCGCCCCCCACTATTAGAGAAACCATGAGTTAGAAGCCAGTTTAGCTAGGCATTATTATCCAGGTAAGACATCATGCCGTTCATTCTTCAGCTGTTGCCTTAAACGTGTCAATTATCATCATCCAGATATGGGTGTAAATTACATTCAGCCTGTTTGAGTGTTTATTGTGGATGTATGATGCATATTGAATAGTCGTGACACACAGCTAATGTTTGTATCAGTGCATTCTCTGTGCATGTTCAGCACGTGCTCTGTGCCCTCTCATGGCGGCATTTCCGGGATGCTTATTTGGTAATGCGTAGGGCAGTTTAGCTGCAGTTTATGGAGGTTGGTATTTATTAGCTCATTCATTATGCACTGTATGTAGGTTGTGGGAACTGGTTATGAACAATAGTTTCATGAGTGTTGAACTGCTGTTATGCATGTTAATTGTACTTCGCATTTGTTTTACCTTACAGAAACCACACATATTAAGACAGGGGCCCAGATTAGGGAAAAAGTCATACTTGTCAAAGGGCAAGTATCTTAGAAAAGATACTTGTCCTTCCTAAAAGTTACTTGTCCTAGTTATTTCTTTACTACACGGATATTTATGTTTGACTTGTGCAGCTTGTGCTCATGGGACTATGTAGCAGTGAAGTTCTGGCGGGTGCCCGCAGGTGGCGTTAGCGACTAGTGTTCTGACTGTACAGTATATCATAACGTACACTCTAGTCGGGACTCGAACGAGAGATTTTTCCATTCCTAACTACAGTGTGGTATGGCAGCTAATGTAATAGCTACATAATAATTCCTAGATTTAACCGAGCAGGGATGTGGGAATGATTTGTGCTTGGACTGTAGGACGGAGATTAGAATAAACTGCAGGAAAATCACAGCGATTCTTCAGCCTGGCAGGAGGGCTCACTGAACTGAATATAGACAGTAACTAGCTAGCTAGTGTTCACGGACATTGCTTGCCAATTCAAGGCTTGGTAAGTGATAAATGCATGATCACTTACTAAGCCTTGTGTTAGTAAGCAACTAGCAACAACAGATATCGATACCAAATGTCCATGAACACTAACGTTAGTTAGCTAGCTAACTAACTAGCTGGTTCTCGCTGTTGTCCGTGCCGCTGTTGTCCGTGCCGTGATCCGCAAACTTGCTTGACTGCTGCAAGTCTGGCATAGCAACAACAAACGCGGTGAGCACAGACTGCATGCGAGTGACAATGTGCCACTTTGGAAATATTTTTTAACATCCGTGCATGACGTGTTTGTTACGATGTGAGTGGAAAACAGAAATAGTTCCAGTTAGCAAATTTAAAAAATAATAAAATCCTAAATTCACAGTCGTCAGCAGGAGGATCATCACGTGGATATCGAAGGTCGTCCTTCTTAATTTTTAGTCGCCTGAGACAATAGGACGACTGCTAATCTGGGCCCCTGTAAGAGCAGGTGTGTTGCCACACATAATAAGAACAGGTGTGTCAGTGCACACACATACTAAGAGCAGGGGTGTCGGTGTGTAAACACGCATATACACTGCCTGGCCAAAAAAAAAGTCACCACCTGGATTTAACTAAGCAAATAGGTAAGAGCCTTCCATTGGATAATTACTGCAGTGATTCATATGTTTTAGCTGGCAACAAGTTATTTAACCCTAACTGATGCAGTGAGTAGCTTCTCATTTCTTAAATAACCATGTCAGAAGACACATCCTGTGGTCGTGGAAGATGTTAATCTGTTTCAGAAGGGTCAAATTATTGGCCTGCATCAAGCAAAGAAAACAACTAAGGAGATTGCTGAAACTACTAAAATTGGGTCAAGAACTGTCCAATGCATTATTAAAACTTGGAAGGATAGTGGTGAACCATCATCTTCGAGGAAGAAATGTGGTCGGAAAAAAATCTTGAATGATCGTGATCGGCGATCACTTAAACGTTTGGTGAAATCATATCGTAAAAAATCAACAGTAGAACTCACGGCTATGTTTAATAATGAAAGTAAGAGCATTTCCACACGCACAATGCGAAGGGAACTCAAGGGATTGGGACTAAACAGCTGTGTAGCCTTAAGAAAACCACTTGTCAGAGGCTAATCGGAAAAAAAGGCTTCAATTTGCTAGGGAGCATAAAGATTGGACTCTGGAGCAATGGAAGAAGGTCATGTGGTCTGATGAGTCCAGATTTACCCTGTTCCAGAGTGATGGGCGCATCAGGGTAAGAAGAGAGGCGGATGAAGTGATGCACCCATCATGCCTAGTGCCTACCGTACAAGCCTGTGGGGGCAGTGTTATGATCTGGGGTTGCTGCAGTTGGTCAGGTCTAGGTTCAGCAACGTTATGTGCCCAAAGAATGAGGTCAGTGGACTACCTGAATATACTGAATGACCAGGTTTTTCCATCAATGGATTTTTTCTTCCCTGATGGCATGGGCATATTCCAAGATGACAATGCCACGATTCATCGGGCTCAAATTATGAAAGAGTGGTTCAGGGAGCATGAGACATCATTTTCACACATGGATTGGCCACCACATTGTCCAGACCTTAACCCCATTGAGAATCTTTGGGATGTGCTGGAGAAGACTTTGCGCAGCGGTCCGACTCTCCCATCACCAATACAAGATCTTGGCGAAAAATTAATGCAACTCTGGACGGAAATAAATGTTGTGACATTGCAGAAGCTTATCGAAACGATGCCACGGCGAATGCGTGCCGTAATCAAAGCTAAAGGCGGTCCAACTAAATATTAGAGTGTGTGACTTTTTTTTTGGACGGGCAGTGTATATGCCTTGATTCAGCAACACAATCGTAAAGGGTTGATTGCTTTAATAAACGACCAAAGAGAGAAGCTGTCTGCCTATGTGTTCTGACCGATACACGGAGGTGAATAAAGAAGCCAACAAGAAGATATACAGTCCTCAGTAGCCTCCCCAACAAGGGAACACATCTGAAATACTGTGGTCAGCAATCATCATTGTGAAAGGCAAAGAACTTCCTGAAAGCATCAGACAAAAGATCTACAGATCAGGAGATGGCTACAAAAAAACTAAAAAGTGAAAAAGGTTCAAGATCTCCAAAACAACCTGGCATCTTGAGGTTACAAGGTGTCTAAAGCTACCAGACAGAAGCAGGGTTGCAAGAAGGAAGTTTCTTTTGAAGACAATTCACCAAAAAAGGCATCTTGAATTCGTCAAATTACATCTGAACTACAATGGCCTTGGGGCCGAATCGAGCTTTTTGGGACATGCACATCAGCGTTATGTTTGACGTCCAAAGAATGCAAGTAATGTTGAAAAGCACCTCATGCCTCCGGTGAAACATGGTGGTCGATCTTTAATGCTTTGGGGTTGTTTCGCATCCACAGGCCCTGGGGCCCTTATTAAAATAGATAGAACCATGAACTCCAGCAGGTGCAAAGACATTTTGTCCAAAAACCTTGTTCCCTCTGCCAGGAAGCTACACCTTGGCCACAGATGGACCTTCCAACAAGACAACAATCCCAAACATACACTACCGGTCAATAGTATTAGAACACCCCCATTTTCCAGTTTTTACTTAAATTTAAGCAGTTCAAGTCCAGTGAATAACCTGAAATGGTACAAAGCTAAGCGGTAAACTGCCAGGTTAAGAAAACTTTTATTTTTCAGTTTTTGGTAACCTAATGTAAATTTCAGTTATATATATTTTTTTAAAAGGCTCTTTTCAGGGAATAAGTAATGGGTTAAAGTGGGTTAACAGTGACTCTGTGCAAGTCGCCGACTCTGGATCCAGCAAAAGAGCCTCAGACCATCACGTTTCCTCCTCCATGTTTGACAGTTGGTGTCACACACTGAGGAACCATCCTTTCGCCTACTCAACGGCCTACAAAAACCTTTCAAAATTTCAAGATTTCAAATTTTTATTAATCGGTCCATAAGACCTTCTTCCAGTCTTCAGTAGTCCACTGGCAGTGCTTCATGGCCCAGGCAAGCCTCTTTTTCTTAGTTTGCCATCTTAGCAATGGCTTTCTTACTGCCACTCGACCTGTCAAACCTGCAGCTCGAAGTCTTCTCTTCACAGTTGAAACTGAGACTTCCTTACTTCGACCAGTGTTAAGCTGTGCTTGAAGTGGTTGTCCTGTGAGCCGCCTATCACGCAAGCTGTTGACTCTCAGAAACTTGTCTTCTGATTTTGTTGTGGCTTTGGGTCTGCCAGACCTCTTCCTGCCAGTTTCCAAGTGCCTTTTGATGGTGTAGGAAACTACTCATTGCCAAAAAATATACATTCTTTTTCAGTTTTTGGTAACCTAAACTTTTTTTTTTTTTTACCTCTGGAAGTTTACCGCTTACCTCTGTACCATTTCAGGTTATTCACTGGACTTGAACAGCTTAAATTTCAGTAAAAACTGGAAAATGGGGGTGTGTTCTAAAACTTTGTACATCGAAAAAACTAAGAAATGGTTGACAGAGCACAAATCAATGTCCTGACGTGGCCATCTCAGTCCCCAGACCTGAATCGAATTGAACATTTGTGGTTTGAACTCAAAAAAGCAGTCCACAAACGTCAACCCAAGAATCTGAAGAAACTAGAACAATTCTGCATGGAGGAATGAATGGTTGAGGATCCCCCGAAGAAGTTCCATAATTTCGTACGACACTACAGAAGGTGACTACTTGCGGTTTTAATGGCCAAGGTAGAAACCACAAAGTACTGGGGTGCGAATGTGATTCTTGATTTTTCTGGGGAAATGTTTTATAATTTCTGAACCATTCGATAGTGCCAATGCATTATTATTAAATAATATAATTTTCAGATGTTTTTGAGTATAAAATATATCTCATTACTTATATAGTTTATTTTATACAATCTCTTTTGTTCATCTTTATCAAGGGTATGAATAAAAACAGAGCCTACTGTAAATCAGTTGGTTTATGGCAAAATGCAACCAAGCCAAACCAAGACTTGCAAGTACATTATTCCTATACATGTTCCACGGGACAGTATTTTTAACTGAATGGCTTTGCGTGACTTACCCTGACGAGGGCGTCGTCGATGATGTGGTCTCTACGCACTTTGAGCCGCAGGTAGGGGTTGAGCTGCTGCCCCTGGACGAGGCTGTAGAGGACGGTGATGCGCCTCTCATTGTACATTCGGATGCGGTTGTCGTAGTAGAGCCCCAGGTTCTTGGTCACAGCGTTGAGGATGAAGGGGCAGGTCATGAAGGAGAACTTGTTCTCCATCTCCACCTTGAAGATGATGTAGTCCTTGTCCATCTCCAGCACGTCGTTGAGCGGCTCATTGACAAACTCATCAAAGGGGATGAGTGGCCGCCGGCAGTCCGTCGCCTTGACGCCCAGCTCCGTCTCAAGGGGGTCTACGCGGGGGCCCTTCTTGTTCCTCCGCTCCTCGCCCAGGAGCTCCTGCAGCGTCAGCTCACTGGACTCGGGCACGGGCTCCTCGTCCTCGTCCTCGTTGTGCCCCATGTCCAGCTCGCCGCCCAGGACATTCGCGTAGTAGACAATCTTCATGCACTTGGTGGCCGACGTCACGGCGTCGTCCTCGTTGACCAGGTTGCGGCCGCTGAACTCGTTGCTGATCACCTTGTAGGTGATGAGCTGCTGGAAGGTCTCAGTCATGCGGCGGATCTGTCCGGCGCTGTACAGGGACCACATCCGTGCAAGCTTGGCTAACGCTGGCAGGGGCAGCTTGCTCATGGCCTTACAGAAGAGAGGCAGGGCAATCTCCAGGTACTCGGGGCTGTGAAGGTTGCTGTTCTCCATGACGATGACAAACAGGTTTAGGTAGTTGGGGTCCCGCGTGTATACGTTGTGGTACATCAGGTCGCACTCCACATTCGGCAGCAGGTAGACCAGCGCGTTGAGGAACGCAGCCTCCACCTTCTCGTTAGCCAGAAGTTTGTTGTAGACCCTCCGCACCGCCTCCACGTCCACCGACACCTCGTGGGGCCCCAGCTTTTGCACGTCATTGTCCCCTTGCATGGTGTCCTCTCCCGTCCTGGAAGAGGAGGCCTCGGAATCCTCCTCCATCACAGCGGTGGAACACGCGGCCTTCTCCTTCTCGTCCTCATCCTTGTCCTCGTCCTTGGCCTGCAGGGATTTAAGCTCCTCCTTGGTGTGCTGATTGGCCTTGCGAAAACTCTGGACCAGACCATCTGCGCTGGAGAAGACCCGGCCAATCACGCGGATCAGAGGGGAGTAGTCCTCCTTCTCACCGCACATGTCCAGAAGCTCGTACACCTTCTCCTCTGTCAGGTAACTCAAATCTGTGAAGACACAATATTAAAATAGGTCTGTCTGAAGTCATATGTTGGAAGCTCCTGACAAAAGGTCTCTAGTATGCCCCCTGGTGTGCTGTTCGAGAAAGCGCAATCAGTCTTTACTACTCTCTGTTTTGTCCTCAATACCATATTCAAAGGATAAAAGGCCTATACTGCAATGTCTCCTTCAAAAGCAGTGATTTCAATTGGTGGCAGAGAAGAAAGGTGTCACTGTCTGATGAGAATAGCTGAAATGTCGTTTTGCCTCTTTAAAGATTGTTTCAGATTTTACCCAATTTTCTCCCAATTTAGTAGCCAATTAGACCCGCTATTTTATGTCAATCCCCCCCTAGTAATGGGAGTTAGCTGCCGTAGTCATGTGACCAGTAGTGACAAAGGTGAAGTAACGTCTCCTCCGAGACGGCACTCACCAGGCCGTCAACCGTAACCCAGTACTACAGGGCCACTCTTATGCGCAGCAAACGTCCTATCGGCTTCCCTCCCCCCTCCCTGGGGCGGACAGCCAATTGCCGCCCCCTGATGACACTCCCGGCCAGAGCCGACTCTGGCGGGATGGGGAATCAAAATGATCTCTGTGGCCGTTGTAACCACTGGACCTCGCGGGAGGCAATTTTGCCTCTTTAGGATAGTGGGAAGATTGTCATGATCCACAATGTCCTGTAAGGGTGCTCTAACTTAAGGGCTGTTAAAATCTCCACCGATTAGCTATTTTTAAATGAAATGCCAAACAGTTTTGAGTTTGTCAGATTTGGTAATCACCCCTGTTATGGATCACACAATCATTAGGATACCCATGTGTGTTACAGGGCTTTGTCTTTTTTTCCTGAACACTTCAGAACAAAAACTGACCCCCGAACTACACTACCAGTCAAAGGTTTTAGAATACCTCCATTTTTCCATTTTTTATTTAAATGTACGCAGTTTAATGTTTCAATGTACTCTGAAATTAAAGCATAGAACAAATAAACAATTGGAGATAAAAAATAAATAATGTAATCGTTTTGTTTAACAAAATATAATCAAAATATTTGACTCAAAGTAGCCACCTTTTGCAGATATAACAGCCAAACACACTCATGGCATTCTTTCTACAATGGAAATCAAATATTGTTCGGAAAGTTCTTCCCAACACTGTTGCAAAAGTTCCCACAAATGTGTTGCACTTGTAGGTTGCTTTGCTTTCACCCTTTTGTCCAGTTCATCCCAAACCAGCTTGATGGGGTTTAAGTCTGGAGACTGTGCTGGCCATTCCATGATTTGAAGCCTACCGTCTTGTTCTTTTCTTCTAAGGTAGTTCTGACATAGCCTGGAGGCATGTTTTGGGTGAAGCTCTGACGGGTGCCGGCAGATGGCGTTAGCAACTAGTGCTCTGACTGTACAGTATATCATAACGTACACTCTAGTCGGGACTCGAACGAGAAAGATTTTTCCATTCCCAACTAGAGTGTGGTATGGCAGTTAATGTAACAGCTAGCTAATAATTCCTAGATTTTACCGAGCAGGGATGTGGGAATGATTTGTGCTTGGACTGTAGGACAGAGATGAGAAATCACTGCAGGAAACTCACAGCGATTCTTCAGCCTGGCGGGAGGGCTCACTGAACTGAATATAGACAGTAACTAGCTAGCTAGTGTTCACGGATATTGCTTGCTAATTCAAGGCTTGATAAGTGATAAATGCATGATCACTTACTAAGCCTTGTATTAGCAAGCAACTAGCAACAACAGATTTCGATATCCAATGTCCGTGAACGCTAATGTTAACTAGCTAACTAACTAGCTGGTTCTTGCTGTTGTGTCTATCCACGAACTTTCTTGACTGCTGCAGGGTCTGGCATAGGAACAACAACAAACGCGGTGAGCAGACTGCATGCGAGTGACAATGTGCCGCTTTTCCCATTTGGAACTTCGGAAATATTTTTTTATATCCGTGTATGACGCGTTTGTTACGATGTGAGTGCAAAACAGAAATAGTTCCAGTTAGCCAATTTTAAAAATAATAAAATCCTAAATTCACAGTCGTCAGCAGGACGACCCCCTTGGAAATCGGAAGGTCGTCCTTCTTAATTTTTAGTCATCTGAGACAATAGGACGACTGCTAATCTGGGCCCCTGCAACAGCGTACAAAAACCCTGCGAAGATTTCAAATTTTGATTAATCGGTCCATAAAACCTTCTTCCAGTCTTCAGTAGTCCACTGGCGGTGCTTCATGGCCCAGGTGAGGCTCTTTTTCATTGCCATCTTAGCAATGGCTTTCTTACTGCCACTCGACCTGTCAAACCTGTAGCTCGAAGTCTCCTCTTCACAGTTGAAACAGACTTCCTTACTTCGACCAGTGTTAAGCTGTGCTTGAAGCGGTTGTCCTGTGAGCCGCCTATCACGCAAGCTGTTGACTCTCAGAAACTTGTCTTCTGATTTTGTTGTGGCTTTGGGTCTGCCAGACCTCTTCCTGTCAGTTTCCAAGTGCCTTTTGATGGTGTAGGAAACTGTACTGACTGACACCTTGGCCTTCTTTGCAATTTCTCTAAAGGAAAGACCTACACTAAAGGGTCTGTCCTTTGTTAATTGCCCTTTTCTCGCCATTGTGATAGCAATATACTACTTCCTGCAGTGCAATATTGTCCAAATAATGCTTGAGGGTGTAGTAACATTGTCTGTATAAAAGCAGTGTTGGAACAGACTGAGGGTTTTAGAAGTGATCAACAAAAGTTGGGACACCTGTAGGAATTGCTTGCATTAACTTTCAAGGCTTAATTTACTTCCATTGCTGCAGAACATCTGTAAGTTGTTAACCCATTACTTGTTCCCTGAAAAGGGCCTTTTTTTTAATAACTCTGAAATGTACATTTTTCAGTTTTTAGTTACCTAAATTGATTTATTTGTATTTTTTTTAAACATCTGGCAGTTTACCACTTACCTTTGTACTATTTCAGGTTATTCACTGGACTTGAACTGCTTAAATTTCAGTAAAAACTGGAAAAATGGGGGTGTTCTAAAACCGGTAGTGTAACACCCCAGAAATACTACAATAAACTCACTCATGAACCATTACTAAAATAACCAGCTGCAGGTCTTATCAGACTGTATGGTACTGAATATTCCTGTGGACTCAATCGCTCTCATCAGTACCAAAACAGCTCCAAATCGGTTTCTTTTTTCGGCAGCTTTACGGTGAGCCTTCTTACTTTACAGTGCTCGAGACAGGGGTGAATTGGTGTTGGCTTGTGCCATTAAAACGGAGTACAACACTGAGGTTCAGCAGGCAATATCTGGATCTCACCTGTCCACTGGAGGCAAGAGTGCAAACTACAGCCAGATATATTTTTTTTGCTGTGAACTCAGCAAAAAGTTAGTTTTGAAAAGTTTGTTTCAAATTTTCCTATTTTTTTCTCACCTGTCTGTCTGTCTCAACCTGCTCATATCAAATCACCTACATGCTCTCAATATTTCAAAATGTCAAGATTTCAAGCACTACATGCGCCTGATCCTATGTAAGCTTTGCTGTCATGCAAGTCGAAAGGTTTAAAAGATAAAATGCAATATGCTGCATTTGAACAAACAAGCTCAAACCTGCCTCACTGAATGAGACCTACCATAAGAACCCAAATCCGCAAGTCGAAATCATTAATGAATGGTTAGACTCCTGTAGGCCACTATATCCCACCGACCAAAGCCAGTCTTTGTACAAACTGAACACAACATAGAAAAGGGGGAGAAATTATGGGGTTTCTTTGCCAGCGATAATGGCTTTGATTCAAATTAATCAACAAAGCCTCGACCAGGTCAGACACAAACGATAACCTAAATTTCAGAATCAAGGGGTAGAAAGCAGAGAAACACACAGGCACTCACAGCGGTAGAAAGCAGACAAACACACAGGCCCAGGCACGAGTTGGACACCGTCTAAACAGCCCACCTTTAAAGTCATCCCTGGCAGGGTGTAGGTCTCTGCGGTTCATCTTCCCGTCGCTGCAGGCCAAGCTGTGGCGGGGTCCTTTGGCGCCGTTCTCTAGATAAGCGGAACCAGTTCCCTTCTTGGAGGGATGGGGATCACAGAGTTTGGCGTTAATCTTGTACAGCTCGAGGGCCTTGACAGCGGCCGCATTGTTATCCGTACGACGGAAGACAGGACAGGAAGCACAGAACTCATTCGTGCAGGCCCCATTTCCACAGCCCTCCGTTAACTGGTGGTAGTAGCGTTCTATTAGATGCTTTGCAGCCGCTCGCTTCCTGCATCAAACGTTCAAACAGGAGGCATTCAAGGATTAGTGCGCTCTTTTGGAGGGCAGGTGACTCTACCGCAACACCACAAGCAACACAACTGTATTTACAGATGACAAACATCACTTCATTGCTCCATAACCAGTCTGTGTGGGTAAAGGGGGAAAACCCCCCCTAGAGCAT
The DNA here is from genome assembly GCA_029706075.1 of Aldrovandia affinis. Classification (NCBI taxonomy): domain Eukaryota; kingdom Metazoa; phylum Chordata; class Actinopteri; order Notacanthiformes; family Halosauridae; genus Aldrovandia; species Aldrovandia affinis. Next base: position 3,208,314 of record JAINUG010000082.1, read on the forward strand.
ATTGGTAAAATTCACTTCGACTTAAACATACAATGTGTATAAAATAATAGATGCGCCAACCGTTAAAACCACAAAGTACAGGTTCACTCCATCGTCCATTTCTAACAAAGATTGTAGACAATTAGGTAAACCAAGCCGTCAAAACAGAAATTAACCATGAACAAACAATCATAGGCTACAGGTAATAGGCCTGTATTTTTCATAGCATGTGTAGTTGCATGTTTCATCATCAATTCAAATACAAATCCTCCAAAAGAATACAGCATTTGGTTTTAAGGCCAGACAACAGCTTCCTGTAATGCACTGTACATCAAGACATAATAAAATAAAAATTGGGTCAATTGTTTCCTCATCCATTTACATTACATCGCCCCAGAGGTGTCCATTTTTCCTCAGTCCAAGAGGGAAGCCTCATTTATCGCTGCGAAATGTCATACTACATTGTTCATACCAACCGCAGATCATTTTATTAAATACTGTTAAATACTTATAAAATCAATCAATGGACAGAAACAAAACAAACCCAATGACTTACAGATCAATGGTAGGGTAGTACAGCCCATTTCAGTTTGCCCAGAAAATGGCATTACCAAAATAAACATCCACGTGCGTTTCACATTGTTTATTCAGATTTTAAAATACACACACGTTTTCTTTGTTGTTCTGTGAACAAATTCGTGGATGAAGCAATGAAGTTAGATCTTAGACTGCCTTTCAAAGCACTCATCAAAGACGGCGGACAAAATGTTAGTTGAACAGGGCTGAAATGTATGCATGCTTCCAGTTAGTGCTTTAAAAATCACTGGCTTTGTCTATTAAACTCACATGAATGTCAACTTTTGCTGCAATTGCCTTCTCATTTAAATGGTAAAGGTTACCTATTGCCCTTTAGGCCATGTACTCAAATTTATAACCTTTAAATGGTTGTGGCATTATATGTGCAACTCAAATGACAGCCACTTTTGTCACAAATCATTCTTTGGGTTTTCTTGTTGAAATTGCTGCCATCTTGGGCCAGGTCTTGCTATGTAAAACTGTTTTATTTCAATGACACAATCTGGTTAAATAACATAAAATAAAATCAATATCTATAAGCTTGAGAAAATTATCTTCTGGAAAGTGTTGAAGGCATTGAAAACTACCAACTGCTTTAATGTCCCCCCTTTGATAGTGCAGCACAGCGGTGGTTCTCAAACTCGGCCCACTGTGTATGCTGGTTTTCGTTCCAACCATAATTGCAACCTTTGAATTGTAACTAGATGCGAATTGTTCTTAATTAGACACTTTCCATCCATCCATCCATCCATTTTCTACCGCTTCTCCGGGTCGGGTCGCGGGGGCAGCGTCCTAAGCAGGGAGACCCAGACTTCCCTCTCCCCGGCCATTTCGTCCAGCTCTTCCGGGGGAATCCCGAGGCGTTCCCAGGCCAGCCGAGAGACATAGTCTCTCCAGCGTGTCCTGGGTCTTCCCCGGGGCCTCCTCCCAGTGGGACGTGCCCGGAACACCTCACCCGGGAGGCGTCCAGGAGGCATCCTAACCAGATGCCCAAGCCACCTCATCTGGCTCCTCTCGACGCGGAGGAGCAGCGGCTCTACTCTGAGCCCCTCCCGGATGACCGAGCTCCTCACCCTATCTCTAAGGGAGAGCCCAGACACCCTGCGGAGGAAACTCATTTCAGCCGCTTGTATTCGCGATCTCGTTCTTTCGGTCACTACCCACAACTCGTGACCATAGGTGAGGGTAGGAACATAGATCGACCGGTAAATCGAGAGCTTTGCCTTTAGGCTCAGCTCCCTCTTTACCACGACAGACCGATGCAGCATCTGCATCACTGCCGACGCCGCACCAATCCGCCTGTCGATCTCCCGCTCCATCCTTCCCTCACTCGTGAACAAGACCCCAAGGTATTTAAACTCCTCCACTTGGGGCAGGATCTCCTCCCGACCCGGAGAGTGCACTCCACCTTTTTCCGGCTGAGAACCATGGTCTCGGTTTGGAGGTGCTGATTCTCATACCAGCCGCTTCACACTCGGCTGCGAACCGCTCCAGCGAGAGCTGGAGGTCACGGCCCGATGAAGCCAACAAGACCACATCATCTGCAAAGAGCAGTGACCCAATCCTCAGGCCACCAAACCGGACCCCCTCAACGCCCCCCCTCAACTTTCCATTTCTATTAAAGCATGATTTACTCTCTTAAGGTCATATTATGTCAGAAATGGCTATGCATGCCATGAACAGTAGATGTCCCATATTCACATCCCAGGACTTTAAAACCCTGGTGTTATTTTCGTTTTTCTGTAACAGCCAAGATAAACCTGGGTCAATCTGACCCAGGAATATCATTGGCATGTTTAATTATCCCAAAATTGTCAGAAATCCCAAAATCCTGATAAACATTGTTTGTGTACCTCATACTACTATCAATTCAATCAATATTTAGTGGAATTGTGTTATTCACCTCTCACAGATCATGGTTCCATTAGGATAATTCACTCGTTTTTTCACAAAAAATACACATTCAAACACATTTTTCTGTACATTGGAAAAACCTAGATATAAAATACATTAGTTTTGCATAACATACAATTTTTTAAATTATGTTTTGCATTTTCCACTATTTTTTTCCATCAGGTGATGTTGATAAATAAAGATGACACCTCTTCTGTTCAAGTTAAAAATTATATAATAACTACCATCTAGTTTTTTTTGGAACAAGGCTTCATGATATCCTCCACAACAGCTATATAAACACTACAAAACTGATTTTGACCATTTTAGACAATTCTGAAGGTCTCTCTAAAAAAAAAGTGTATGCTTTGGTATTCGGGTCCGCCGTGACCCGTTTCAAGTTAAAATTATATAAGAACTACCATCTAGTTTGTTTTTTTGGAGCAAGGCTTCATGATATCCTCCACAACAGCTATATAAACACTGCAAAACTGATTTTGGCATGTGCTGCCTCCTTTCAATATGAGCTGGTCAGCCACTACAAGAGTGAGTGCCCCCTGCTGGACACTACTGAGTATGACTGCTCATGCTCTACTGCTGCCCACAAGGGCAGTGTATGTGTGTGTGTATGTATGCGTGTATGTATGTATGGGAGGGAGTAGGCAAGACCAATATGTATCACATTTGCACTTCTGACCCCTTTTAGCCTCCACTTTCACTGCCGGGTCCGATTGACCCGGATACATATCTCTGTGATATAAACATGCAGGGGGGGGTTGCAAATACATTACATGAACCATTTTCATTTTACATGTTTATTGCACTAATTAAGGTAAGCAGAAGAAGTTTCATACAAATTATTATTTAAAAAAAAAAAAAAATTTTTAAGTATTTTTCCTAGATTTTCAACTTTGAAATGGGTCAATTTGACCCCGAATGTCAAAGGAGGGTTAAATCAGTCATATCAAATAATGCTCTCATAGGGGGCCTCCGACAGCTTAGTGGTCTAACGCAGCGGTCCCCAACCTTTTTTGCACCACGGACCGGTTTCACGCAAGACCATTTTTCGCCGTGGCCCGGTGGTTGGGGACCGCTGGTCTAACGCACCCGTATTGCCTGGTCCTTTACGAGTGTGAGCCGCCTATCAAGGTCGCGGTTCGAAACCTGACTGTACCAGAAGAGCTCTGGTGGGGAGCCCCATCGAGGGCGGCGTTTGGCTGTTCACCCCAGGGGGAGGGGGAAGGGTGAGCCTGCACGAGTTCTCTGTGAAGCGCGTAAGGGTGCCTCCAGAACGTGGGTGGGCAAATTCCATCTCAAAGGAAGCAAAGCCTGCTGCTCCTCTGAGAATTCGCTTGCCTCAGAGACAAGCGGCAAATCGAAATCACACCGAAAATCAAAGTGAAAATTTGAGATCACAGGCTGATTTCATCACGACAACTCATAATGTGGCTCAGTAGTGTGTATGACCCCCATGTGCCTGTATGCACTCCCGACAACATCTGGGCATGCTCCTGATGAGACGGCGGATGGTGTCCTGGAGGATCTCTTCCCAGACCTGGATCAGGGCCTCAGTGAGCTCCTGGACAGTCTGTGGTGCTACTTGGCGGCGGCGGATACATAACGTCCCAGACGTGCTCAATTGGATTCAGGTCTGGGGTATGTGAGGGCCAGTCAATGGCATCAAAGCCTTTGTCATCCAGGAACTGCCTACACACTCTGGCCACATGAGGCTGGGCATTGTCCTGCACCAGGAGGAACCCAGGGCCCACTGCACCAGCGTCAGGTCTGACAATGGGTCTGAGGATTTCATCCCGGTACCTAACAGCAGTCAGGGTACCGTTGGCTAGCACGTGGAGGTTTGTGCGGCCCTCTACGGATATGCCTCCCCAGACCATCACTGACCCACCGCCAAACCGGCCATGCTGGATGATGTGGCAGGCAGCATAACGTTCGCCACGGCGTCTCCAGACTCTTTCACGTCTCTCACATGCTCAGTGTGAACCTGCTCTCATCTGTGAAGAGAACAGGCCGCCAATGGCGAACCTGCCAATTCTGGTGTTCTCTGGCAAATACCAATCGAGCTGCACGGTGCTGGGCTGTGAGCACAGGTCCCACTACAGGATGTCGGGCCCTCATGCCACCCTCATGGAGTCGGTTTCTGACAGTTTGGTAAGAAACATGCACACGAGTAGCCCGCTGGAGATCATTTTGCAGGGCTCTGGCAGTGCTCCTCCTGACTTGGTGTTATACTGTGATGAAGTGTTCCCTTAATTTCTTTGAGCAGTGTATATACTGTTGTCATATGCCACGTGACAATACCTGGACTGGAGCATAGCAGGCGATGGTAAGAACTGGCAGAGGAGTGGGGTTTGCCGGTCTACGGACCGGATCTATATTTTTTTCCGCCTCTCTCCCAGACCCAGGAGAGAGAAACAATGGGAGAGCAGGTTAAAATAAAACAATCACAAACAAAGTCCTCACCCTACTTGCCGCGAAGCTTTCGGGCAAAAACAATGAACTAAAATAACAAATTAAAATAAACCAACAATAAAGGAAAGTCCACCTCCTCCGAGGAGGGGGAATCCCCTTTCGGGGAACACACAACAAAGACAGTCAGTGGCTTTCCACACCACCTTCATACATTCACATTTACCACACAGCAACACTTACTGGGACAGGGTAGAACTCTACGCACTGTCCCTACACACACTCAACACACATCTCGAACAGTACACCGTGCCTCTTCAGTCCGGAGTTCTCCTACAACCTCTCCAGGCACACATATCCAGTGACTTTTCAAGTGCTCCCCAAACCCATGCACACAGAGACACTCAAACCTTTCAGTCCGAGTTCTCTTTTTACCCCAAACACAGGGACCCTCACCACTCCTCACAGTGAGAGTTCTCTGGCAACCAGCCCGAGACACTCTCCACTCT
>JAINUG010000082.1:3213797-3307526 GCA_029706075.1 Aldrovandia affinis
TCTCTTCACAGTTGAAACTGAGACTTCCTTACCTCGACCAGTGTTAAGCTGTACTTGAAGCGGTTGTCCTGTGAGCTGCCTATTACGCAAACTTGTCTTCTGATTATGTTGTGGCTTTGGGTCTGCCAGACCTCTTCCTGTCAGAGTTTCCTCCAGTTTCCAAGTGCCTTTTGATGGTGTAGGAAACTACTCACTGCCAAAAAATTTACATTATTTTTCAGTTTTTGGTAACCTAAACTTTTTTTGTTTTGTTTACCGCTTACCTTTGTACCATTTCAGGTTATTCACTGGACTTGAACTGCTTAAATTTCAGTAAAACTGGAAAATTGGGGTGTTCTAAAACTTACTACCAGTAGTTTATACATTCATTTTTTTCCAGTTTTTTCTCCCCAATTTGGAAGTTCCCAAATTTGATACCATTTATTTCGACTAACCCTCCCCCATGAACTTGCCGCCCGTCTCTACGGAAAAGCTACTGTGCGAGGCCAGTGATGATCCCCCCGATCGGGGCTAATGGCCAGGGCCGGTTTGGCAGAGATGGGTGTTAAAATAATAAATTAAAAAAAGATATTTACTTTACACATTTACAAACTTGCACACGTTTTACGCATTCATAGTGGGTCCCCAGGACCGAGTTTGAGAACCACTGTAGTACAGTACTGCACTTTATAGTGATATAGCATGGTGTACTATGGTACAACCAAGTACTACATGCACCAGCGCAGCACACTTTTATTGACTCTTTGTCCTCCTGCCTTCATAGAATTAAATAGTGTATCTCGCCTGTGTGGTTCCCACAAGCCTTAGGGAGCAAGAAAATGACATTCCCAGGCAAATGTTGCTTGGTTTATACAAAAAAGAAAAGAAAAGCAACTTTTTAAAGATTAATTGGCAAAAATGTAAGCACACACACAACACTGCTAACAGACTGAATAGATGCCTCAGTCTGGGGTTCACTGAAAGTTTGTTGTGGGGAAGAAGAAAGGGGGAGAAGGAAGAGGATTCTGGGAATTTTTCCTGAAGACTGACAATTCCTAGGGCTTCAGCAAAACTTCAAGATCCCCAAAGCCTCTAATTGAAAACACAGTCCACCCAGGACTGACTGGAGAGCAAGACTGATCCCTTTCCCTTTCACTCCCAGCAGGAATCAATAGCTCTGCTATTGATTTAACCGAGAGGCACCCACAGTAATACAACCCCCCCCCTCCCGCAGTGCCAGCGAGAGTGCTGCATTATCTTGTGCCAAAGCAGGCAGCAGTGGGTTACATCATACTTCTGCAAACTTTGCACGCACACCAATGGGTGCTCTGGTCTGTATTGGCATGAAATGAAGCATATTCTGTGTGCAAAGGAATACTTCACAAAAGAAACGGTTGCTTGTCTTGACAGGAAGAGAGGATTCTGAGAATTTTCCGTCAAGACTGACAATTCCTATTGTCAGGACTTTATCCTAGCCTGTTCTGGAGAGCTACAGGACCTCTGAGCAAACCAGTTTCAGATCACAAGTTGCCCATGTCAGGTCTCAGAGCACTTTCATCAGTTGAGGCATAAAGGATTTTAAAAAGCCACCTTTTTCCTCCTCCCAATTTCCAAATCTTTAACCCCAAGGGGGTGAAAAAATTGCTTGTTGGTGGTCCTCTGAGTGAGGTGCTCGCCCTGAGGACAGGCTGGGGCCTATCCACTGGGGGGGGAAGAAAGAAAAAATAAATACAAAAAAAAAAAAAAAAACAAGGGTTTTATGAATGATCTATTTGGCCAAAACACACTCATCGTAAATCCTGATGCTGTGGCTGACAGCATTTATTTACTAATACAATATCTATAAGAGCACAAAATTATTATTATAATTATAATTGTTTTTTTTAAATTACATTTCCTTGTTCCAGAGGGTTTGGGACATGTCCATTGTTCCACATTCCTTATTCCCCATTCCTCATTCCTCATTTTCACACTATATTTAAAGTAAATATTTTTGCATTATTATTATTCCTAAAATGTATTCCTTCATTATTGTAAAGATTTCTACCTAAATTTATATTTGCAACATTTTTGCCCCTTTCACAAAAATTATCATCATGTGCAATACACAACAAACTACATATAGCAAGGAAAATTAAATGCACAATAGATCATCTGTGCTGCTGAAAGTTTAACATGGATTACAACATGAGGCACAAAACAACTCAAGAAAATCTAATTGGTTCAGTGCACACTACTGTGGGTTAACATAATACCATGTCTTTTTACATATTGAGATAAAATGAAATAAAACCACAGACTCCAGAAAAAATTGACAGCAAACTCAAATACACTTTGAAGCTGAATTTGTGCTTTAACCAAGAAACCTTTCATGACAAGTAAAAGCCATTCAGCCCATTTATGTGCCATTTTGTCTTGACTCTAAAGTGTATCCAGAACTGTGTCAAATCTTTGTAATTAATATGGCGAGTCTCTGATTCCACTACAAATCCTGGTATGATTTCACTTCAATAACAACTGTGTGGAAAAAACATCATTATAGCAGTTGGAAATTTACCTTAATCTAGACCCTTGAGGCATGAAAAAGAAGGAACACCTGAAAGCAGGCGGTATTTTGTTGAGCACTTATGTAGTCTAGACATTTCACAATCCATGTTTTGTATTCTGCTCTCAGAGGTGCTAGACGCTATGTCCCAGCAATGCAGAACAAATCATCACAAATGTCGTGATTTGTTATTTTCAGGGATAACCATCTACAGACAAGCTAAGTAACAGGGACTACGGAGAAACCTGGCTGTTACGTAAAGCCTTCAATGCTTCAGAATTTTAAATAGATAACCTATATATCATTGTTTACTAGAAGTTTTATTTTAGTATTTTAACATTTTTATTTATTTTCAGATGTATGAAAATTGTGTTTGTTTTACTGAAACCAATCTCATCAGCTACCTGTGCTCCGTATCCGATCATAGCGATCTGGATGGGTAAGTGTGTCATATAGTTTCGGCCTTTTCTATGGGCATCTCTGACCATAAAATTGCAAACGAAGGCGGTTAATTTTTTGTTGTATAATTAGAACCAGTCTCAGTAATGGGTCGTTAATCTGTCGGTATCTGCAACTGCAAAAGAGCTGCACTGTAGTGACCATTTTTGGGCTGTGACTACTTCCTTAGTAAATATGGCCCCAAGTGTCTTAACACTTTGTAACCTATGTATGACTTGTATCCATCACTATAAAACACGCACGCACACGCACGCACGCGCACACACACACACACACACAATTAACTTAAGCTTAATTAAAACTTCTCACTGAGTCACTTTAAGGCGAGTGACAAGATAGGTTTGCCTTACTTAGCCTTTGAATTGTCAGATGGTTGATGAAATTGACTGGGATAAAACTTAAATTGTACCACAGTTTAAAAAAATATATATATTATAACTCATGGGCCTGTACGGTACAATTGAGACAACATTACATCAATATATATTAACCTCCATGGTTGATTTTAAGGAGTGTTTGAGCTTCTGAGGGTTGTATTTTTAAGTGTATGCTGCTCATCATACAGTATCAAACTTTTGGTAACATGTATAGAACAAAGGATAAGCTGACAAATTAATAGGACTGGAAGTTCTGTAAGACCTCCCTCAAGAACTGAACCACATCTTTGTAGCCAAGCGTTCAGAATGCAAGAAGCACAGTCCAAACCAGGCCTTAAGAATAATTTAACGTAGTGTACTTCGGTACATTCTGGCATAAAACCATGTAAGATTACTAGAGGTTGCATTTAAGAACTATACATTTTAAAATAAATAAATAAATGCTCTCAGTTAAATGCACACAAGTTAGTTTGTCACTGGAATGAAAATCACAAACAAACAATGCAGATGTTAAAGATGGTAAAACTGATGGAATGGAAAAAAACAAGGGCCAGTTACTTTCACTTACATTCGGCTTGCTTCAGGGTTTTCTGTGTCAGACTCCTCTAGTGATCTGTAAGACAAGGGGACAACGGATTGTGACACCGATGACCGAGGGGGGCAGAGGAGAGAACGCACATACAAGTATTATAAAAATAATAATAATTTTAAAAAATTATTAAAAAATTAAATAAATAAAAAAAGGTAACCGTGTACTGGTGGTACATCAAAAACCACAAGATTATATGACTCAAAAAGGTTCCGGTAGACTAGGGGCCTATGGAAATGGAATAAGGTATTTCTTATCACCAACAAAATCCACGTAGAAAAGACATCACACTTTACTTCATAACAACGGTGCCCATCTAAGAAGGTTAAGGGCTCAAACTAACAAATGGATAAGTAGCATATTTTAGCTCGTCTCTGACACCATTTCTCTGCACAGGAGGCGCATGTGTAACTGACAACTTACAGTCAGCACTTGTTATAGAGCTAGCTCATCAACTCCAATTACTACCATGTTCTCAGAGGGCTTTACTGACAGCAGCAATGACTGCAAAATTATAATAAAAATAAATGATATCCCATAAATACAGGACACAAACTTTGTCAATGTCTGTGTGAAGCACAACATCCAGCTTGCAAATAATTATAAAAATAACAATATGATATCAATATTAATACTTATTATTATTATAATATTGCCAGCAATATAAGTTTGAATTCCAGAACCAGAAACCAAACCCTGGTCACATAAACTACACATCCATAAATGGCTCACAGAGCTAGCTGAGGCAATTTATAGCTGAGCCATAATAAATATAAATGACCTGAGCTAGCAGAGGCAATTTATTCTATTTTAAGGGTATACATTTCTTTAATTGAAATCCAGATATATATTTTATATATTCATTCATATCTTTTATCATGTGTGGTTGTCTTTGAATGGGTTTGCATGTCAATAGGTGAGTGAAACCCAGCTACTAAAAAGGCAATAAAGTTAATTCATTCAAAGGTAGCGCACATAATGAAATGCAAGGTCCAATTTTTAATAGTCATTCCACATTTGCTATGAGTCTGCTACAATTCTGGTTGCAATTTAGCACAGCCATGCTGAAATTGTACATAGGCTAATAAACAGATGGTGTAGTACATCATGTGCTTATTGGCAATTGCTCTTCCAGAACCCACATGAAGTGCAAGAATCGTTGGGTCTTGTTTAGTGTGGGGTTTTCAAGATCCGTACGAACCACAAAAGAATCGTGCCGTCTTGTGCAAGCCGTTTCCTGTGGAACCACAGTGAAGCTGCAAGAGAGCGGTGGAGCAAGAACAATACTAAACACAACACCAAGTCAAAAATAAACACTAAACAGAAACAGAAGACAAGGAACTCATCAAGTCGCAGAGAGGACATGATGGGTTTGTTTAATCCGTCTCGAGACACTCACCACCACAAACAATGAAAGCACGGTAAGCCGAGCGAATCAGCCAGGCAAGCTGGATGGAACCAGTTGGTGATCGTGTGTCCGGAGAATACGCTCTGAGCTTTACAAATGTACAGGGCCACAATGCTGAGCAGAGGGCAGCACAGCGTGGCTCAGAAGCACCTGCTGAGTCCTGAGGTAGCGACACATGGTACGATTCCCCCATTTCAAAGCTCGGCCTCGACCGCCCCCGATTCTGCACTAGCCCAGCGGTATTGTGTGTCAGTTTCACCCACAACGCACTCCCTTGCCGCTTCCAATATTCGCAATATAATATATGCACTAGGTCTTCACAGTTGCCATTTAGCTGCTGGCCTGTCCCCTTCTAATTTGTCACCAAGGTGCAAAAAAGTGTGAAAATATGGTTTGGATTCACACCAATTAAAGCTATTAATTTGGTGCCCTAGACACACACAAGGTAGTTTCAGTATTGAACCATGTTCCTTTTACCGTGTAAATAAACCACTCAGAATCACATAGTTCCAACAAAGACATACTCTTACTTTCGGACTAAGACAATGAGCTTACAGAGTAATATTTTTTCCACTGGACTGCAGAAACACAAAATAGAGGAAATGTAGACAGTGTCTGGTCAAGTGTGATAGGAGTATGTCATGTTACAACCTTGAACAGCTACAGTACACCTGGGAGCTAGATATCAATCAATATGAGCCTTTTGAAAGCCACCAACCATAATTCTAGCTGATTTTATTAAACTTTACAATAGCAGACCTGCCAGCAATATTGATTTTTGGAATACATGCCACAAATTTTAATAACTATAAAAACAAAATCAACCATTTAAGATCTTTAAAAAAATATATATATATATATATATATATATATATAAAGGTTATATATGAATTCCTATCATCCGAAGATATATTTTCCACATATTTAACCAGGTCTGGCCTTATTTTTGTGTCAATTTGGAAGAGTTGCGTGCCAGCAAAGTCAAAGTTCTCTCATGAATGTTTAGCCCGATTTGTACGAAACCTGCAAAGTTATAACTAAAATTCCAAATGAATAATTTCTTGGTGAAAGGCAGTAGCAACACAATCAAATTAAGTGTAGTCCCTGCGAACAAATCTGCAAATGAACCATTATTGTACAAACACGAAATGTCACAAATCATGGTCTGCTCCTCTTTGCCATTGTGTCATCACGTTGTCAATTTATGTGAGTGGTAGTAGCTTCTTGTCCCCCTGCTTGGAGCCATTTTATTAACGTTGATATTATGATCATCACCATCAAATACGCGAATCAATAACCTAATCAAGTATAATACATTGATAACCTAATTTATTCCTAAACATAAGGTACTCGCTTCTGTTCTGTGCAAGCCACTTTCGCAGGACGAAATATTAGCTTGAACAATGAAAAAATGCCCAATAACCACATTTTTAAAACGTTACTCTACTTCTTGTCAAATTAACGTCACTATCCCTTCCCCAAATAGACCACTATACAACTAAAAACTCCATAAGCTTACAGTTAGCCAGACAGCTAACATTACAGTTAGATACCGCTAGTTAGCATAAACGAGCTAATGTTACCTAGTTGAGCTAGGTGTAGCTCCTTTCTAGCAGGATCTTACATGGCAACAATGCAGTTCTAAGCCTAGGCTAAGGAAATGTATTTTTAGTCGAAAAAATTGCAGTCAGATGCAAGTGTCCGCTTGTTACCTAAGGCTAGCATTGAGATCGCCTGCGGTAGAAACATGAATGTTAAAGTTAAGTGGAGGTCCGCACAACTGACGAAACTTTCCATCAGTCCATCTCTTACGTATCAATGCCTTCAGACTTCGGCGGGAAAAGTCACTTTAAAATTTCAAGGAAACAAGTCCTACTCGCGCCACTCCAAACTAGCAAGTAGCTGGGCAGCAAAGTCATACTATTAGTAACGTAAAATAGTAAATAGTAACGGGAAATGGTAAATAGTAACGTCAAGTTAAAAAACATATTGCCCTGCTACTGGTTGACATTAGCTAGCAACAGCTACATGTTGTGACTGACACGACAGGCTATGGTAATGACAGAGCACATTAACCATTCCTATGCACTTCAATATATTGCAGGAGAAAGCTAATTCCAATCACTGTTGTAAATTGAGGTGACGGCCTCAAGGCCACATTTTTAGCTAACCAGCAGAAAACCGACACCTAACCTCACTCGCGAAACGTCACATTTCACACACATATTACTTTCTGGCGTAACTAAGGCTATCATGCTCCCTAGCTCAGTTAGCGTTAGCTAGCAACTGTAGCTACATCTGTCAAAACTAGCCAGGAAAATTGTGATGTGACGACAACGGTATCACACGAACATTTGCGTTTAAAACAAATAACGTTCGATACAATATAGAATATATTCAGGGAATTTTATGTTTGGAACTACGAACGTTGCCAGCTTGCCATTTGCAACAAGTTTCCCCTTTGACTCGCTTGTTTCCCAGAAATCCCCGACGCTTTCTCAAACCCATCACCGACCTGTCTATTCCTCCTGCGGGGCTGGCTTTGGCCTGTGGTGACGCACACTCACAGTCCCGCTTCTCGTCGGAATTCATACGAGACCTTCTCGCTCAGTTGTGCGTGAGCGTGTGTATGTCTGGGTGTGCAAGTCCCTCACACGATTTCGTCAACGCTGGTTATTGTCGCAGGTGCGTTCCGGGTTGTTATCTCGCAGTGACAGGAAGCCGAGGTCTCATTTCAGGCTTGTTCCACTCGGTGTTTCCCATAAAATAATCTCTGCCATCTTGGTTTCAGAGGGCTCACTGTGCACAAGGGGGGCTATCCCAGCATGCATCGTTCCTCCTGTGACTGCTTGGGTCGTACAAGCGCTGTTCCTTTATAATAGTCATATACTGTCCATGGTAATAGTCAGAGAAATGCACAGGCATGTGGAACATCGAATGGCTGTTCTGATGTTAAAATCCTGACGTGCAAGTCGTGACAGAGCAAAAATTGAGCCTACACTTACAAGTTGCTACTTCTGGCCAACTAGCTGGCTGTCAATGTGGCGATATTGCATTACTTTTCGAAACAGCTTCAGCAAGCTGGCGAGATAGCTTTATGGAATTTGCTTCCCGTAGCCATCAGTAGCTAGAATTACCCATTACTTTTGGCAACGAATTTAGGAGAAAACATTTTTGTGGAATCAGCATTGACCATTACACGGCGAGAACTCACCCCCTGCGAGTCTTGCGCTAAGAAGCCTGGCAATCTGCCAGTTTTTCAAAAAAGGTAAAAGGATGGTTGGTGAAAGGGAATATGGGAAGTGTCGTTTTTGTTAGCTTTATTTCTTACAAGACCTAATCAATATATTTCTCCATTGCCAAGGCATTTGTTTTCCAGTCATCGAGTTCACGTTCTTTTAAGGCAGTGATTCCCAAACCTCTCATCGAGTACCCTCAGCCGGTCCGTGCATTTGTTCAAATCCACCAGCAGCACACCTGATTCAACTAATCAACGCTCGATAAGTAGTTAACACATTATAACTATATATAGTTAACTATATACAAACTGCAGTTATAAATGAAAATCTGTTAAAAGATCATTTGAATCATGTATTATATATTGTTCATATATAGTTAGCTATATATAGTTATCATATATTATATATCCCAGATCGTATTCCCCCAATCGTTTATTAAGTCATGTATTTAATTTATTTAAATATAAAATGGAAATAAAAATCATACCGAGGCAAATATAAAACGTCTCTGCCGTGTCAGTGCTCACCAGCAGAGGTCAGAGTTTAGATCATAAACATTATCTCATAATTGATTCTCGTGAAATACAACTATTCCAGACATAGCAGAGAAGCATATTTTCAAGGCAGGGATGCATGTATTCTGGTAATAATATAAGCACATTCATATTTTATGTAATACAACGTTTTAAAAAGCTGACTCTTATCTTGGGTGACATAACTTGCATGGTTATACCTTAAATATACTGTATATTCAGCCAGTTAGTTTACTGAAGCAATTCATGTTAAGTGACTTCCTCAAGGGTACAACCACAGTGCAACACCAGATATTATAACCTGCATCCACCTGTTTACTAGTCCTGTATGCTAAACTCGGTTGCCTAGGTGATATATTTGTTACTCTTCCCAGGTTAAAGAAACAGGCAAAGATCCAATCTAATTGATGTAATCAAGCAGAAAAACACTTGCAAGGTGCTTTCAGTACATTTGCCTCACTGTTGTTTTAGACTCCATGAGCTATTGTTGTGGGAACATTAACATTTAAGAGAGATACATTTAGCTCGAACTACTTTGCAGCAAAAGGTGTCATTGTGGCACCAAAAGGCCATGACAGTAGAATGTCTTGTATTTGATGATTAACTTTGGTTAGTAGACCCTTATTCAGCGTAGCTTTATAATGCTTTTTAAATCATTTTTAAATCCTTACAGATTGCCTATTGTATATTCTGGAAACTGTTTATGTGGCTGGAGTTTTCTGGAGCTATTTGAGCTCCTTACAATGACAGTGTCACACCCAGGAGTCAAGCCCACAGGTCCAGAGTACAGAGCTCTTACCACTACAGCCTACAAGGTGCCATAAAAGTAGCCATTTGTCATTAACCTACTACCTTTTGTTAGCTTCGTTGAATTGTGAGGCATAGAAGAAGGCAATTGTAAACTCAGATTATCATGAGAATCATTGGCATCTTGTGAATAAGCCTGAGATAAAAACAGTATCAGATTGCAGTTCACGTCTCTAATCTCTATCGGGCCTCTAATTGAGGGAATGGAAAAGCAAACTCACAATAAAATTACCTAACACACTTCTCTATAGAGACACTTCACCCAGCAATGACCAAATATACAACACATAGTTTCCACCTGAAATGTAAATGACAGTCATTATGAAGAGGCTGTGTGACTCTGGTGACTCAGGGACAGTGAGGGTTGGCAGTGGGGTTAGGCCCCTGGTCAGGGATGACTGCCACATCCTTTCACTCTGTGGTCCAGTAGCTGAGCTACACAGTCGGAGCAGTACATGTCATGAACAGTTGGCAGGCAGACAGTAGGAATCTTATCAGGCAGTTATTCTTGCACAATGAGATAAGGGCGAGCCTGTCCACGCCATGGCTAATTGTGCTACCCTGAAGGCCTGCTGGCTACAGCCCGGCACTGGCATGGTCAGGGTTTGCTACTGGGCGGTTGGGCCCATCCATACAGTGGAATTCAGTGTCTTAACAGAATCAGCGACCCAGCAGCCTCCCATAAGTGGTATCATTTGAACAGCAATCATGCATGCCACTGCAGATTCAACCAAGGCAAAATGTCCAACCTTATATGTTTTCCATAACCAACTTGTGGATGAAAAAAGAACTATGTTTTTAGTGCATTCCAAGATATTTAATTATCATTAGCCCTGATATAGAGACAGTTGAAGAAATGTAGTTTTGATTGTTGTCAACATGTGCTCATTGTGCCATTGTGTTATCAAGGTCTCATCTAACACACCCACTCAATAACATTTAACAATGGGGCAAACGGATGTGCTTTTCAAACCTCCCAAGGTTGTGGATCTGGGTCGGTATTCACAAAGCATTTTATCTTACCACTAGGAGTACTCCTAAATCGCACTAAAACATTCTAGCTAAGAGTCCCCTCTTAAAACCTATTTACAAAGCTGCAAAGACAAACTCATACTAAAGAAGTCGGAGAATTTTCAAGCTAAGAGTGAGGGCGGGGTTGACGTCGTTGCTATGAATGACGTTGTGTCTCATGAACGAGTTTACTCAGAATGCCCACAGCGATTGGCTGATATAGGGGATGGGTCTCTGCCCGCGATTTCAACCTAGAAAATAAATTATATGCTACTGTAAAGGGGTATGTAGGCCTACCTGTTCCTGTTATATTCTAGTGGTGTAACGGATCGCAGTTGATCCGTGATCCGTACAGATCAACCCCCACGGTTCGGATTAATAGCTAAATTGAACCATCATAGAGAAATACAGTTTTTCTGCCGCTGTTACGTTTTAAAGTAATTCCCTAATTCTCGATGCAGAGTTACAGTGAAGAGATATACAACCATGTATGTTTCGGTTTGCTTTGTTTTTCATACTAAATGCCTTTCTGGGAGGCAGGTTTTTAGAAACGCGAATTAAATAAAATGTTAACATTAGCGATCTTTTAATTTTTTATTAAATTAATTAAGGCATAAGACCACCCTAGTTAAATCGCCTAAGGCGTACTGAATCAAAAAATGTATTTTGTGAAATTTTCGAATAAGTGAATTTAGTGAAATAACTTAAATTGAAAAACTTAAATTATCATTCATTCAATTCCTTGAGAATATCCATCCATCCATTATCTAAACCGCTTATTCCTGGTCAGGGTCGCGGGCTGTAGCCTATCCCAGCATGCGTTCCGGGCGAGAGGCAGGAATACACCCTGGACAGGTCGCCAATCCATCGCAGGGCACACACACTCATACCTACGGGCAATTTAGACTCTCCAATTAACGTGCATGTCTTTGGACTGTGGGAGGAAACCGGAGTACCCGGAGAAAACCCACGCGGACACGGGAGAACATGCAAACTCCGCACAGAAAGGCCCCCGGCCTGGATTCGAACCCGAAACCTTCTTGCTGTGAGGCGACAGTGCTATCCACTGCACCACCGTGCCGCTCCTTGAGAATAGTTCCTGGTCATTTTTGGTGAAAACGCGCCTTTCGTCTCCGTTTTTTTTTTTTTGCTGATCCGAAAAATGATCCACCCCTATTATATTCTAATAAAGATTCTAAAATAAAAATGTAGGCTACGTGCCATTGATTTAACATGAAACCAAGAATACTGACTAGTCAATTGGTTACATGTCTGCATCTCGTAAACAATCAGCGGGTATCTATATATATATATATATACTGTATATATAATACCCTCGCGATTGAGGCGGTACCTTTTTATGAGCTCTGTATCATTCAATATCTCCAAAGTGTTGACGCGATTGCGACGACGATTGCCGGCAGCAGCTATTTTCGCATCGCTGTGAGTAGGTCTTCAGCGACTTAGAAGTCCTCTTGACTGCTTCTAACTTCTCCTGGACTTAGGAGCTGTTTTTAGCTCTCAAACCCTTTGTGAAATACTCTTATCCCCAAAATGTAGGAGTCCTAAATTTATGAGTGACACACCCATTATTTTTCGGAGTTGCTCCTAAATTGCAGAGTTAGGACCAACTTTTACCCTTAAAATGCTTTGTGAATACCGACCCTGAAGGCCTGACATAGTCTGTAGACATTTGTGAGACTTGATTAAAAAAATCAAAGACGTTAGGTCCCAGGAGAACTAACAGGTCAAGCTCAGGGTCAAGCAGAACCTGTCCTGTGGCTAATATTGCATAGATTGATGAGTTGCTATATTTTGCCAGCCTTGCCTTCGTACTTGTTTGTACCTCAGAGTTGGACACTTGTATGACTCACTCACTAAGGCTGCCCTTGATCTCAGTAATATCCCAACCCTGATACTATATTGTTGTTTGAACTACATTTTAAAAATTATTTGCATCAGCCATGTGAATACTCCTACAGCTAAAATGTCACATGAAAAGTCTCTTGGCATGTACAGTTTGTCCTAATCAAGGCTAATTTGTCCATCACACAGCTAATAATAATATATCCATTTATTTTTTGGTTTGTTACTCATTTAAGTAAAAGTGTTCTAGAGAAGAATTTAGTGAGTATGTTTATATTTACTGGTAACTATAATAAGCATATGGTCCACCATCATAAAGATGATTGCGTCTGTTCTTGTAAAGCTTGAAAAGAAAAGGTACAGGTAACTGCTAAGATAAAGTAAACACCAACATAAAGTGTCTTAATAGGGCGTCGGGCCACCACAAGCCACCAAAACAGCTTCAATGCACCTTGGCATAGATTCTAGAAGGTTCTGGAACTCTATTGGAGGGATGCAACATTCTTCCACAAGAAATTCCATCATTTGGTGTTTTTTTGAGGGAGGTGGAAAACGCTGTCTCAGGTGCAGCTTCAGAATTTCCAATAAGTGTTCAATTGGGATGAAATCTGGTGACTGAGACGCCCATGGCACATGGTTTACATTGTTTTCATGGTCATCAAACCATTCAGTGACCACTCGTGCCCTGTGGATAGGGGCGCTGTCATCCAGGAAGAAACTTCCATCGGGATAAAAATGCTTCACCATATGATGAAGGTGATCACTGATAATGGCTTTGTATTTATTTCCATTGACCATGCCCTCTATGGGGTTGAGTGGACCTAGACCATGGCTTTTTTTTTAAAATCTTATTTCTTTCCTTTTGTCCTTTTCTTTGTACATTATTATGGTTATTATGAACACAATAATTAATATAAATATTATATTATTATGATATTATTTAACACATAAATATTGAATCACAATGGTGATTATTATTGTTATTATCAAATTTTTGTTTACCAATTATATGATTGTTTTTATTATTTAATATTATTGCTCTTCTAAATATTTTATGCTATATTTTTATGTTGAGGGCGGCACGGTGGTGCAGTGGATAGCACTGTCGCCTCACAGCAAGAAGGTCTCGGGTTCGAATCCAGGCCGGGGCCTTTCTGTGTGGAGTTTGCATGTTCTCCCCGTGTTCGCGTGGGTTTCCTCCGGGTACTCCGGTTTCCTCCCACAGTCCAAAGACATGCACGTTAGCCTAATTGGAGAGTAAATTGCCCGTAGGGGGGTGGGTCTCTGTGTGTGTGTGTGTGTGTGTGTGTGTGTGTGTGTGTGTGTCCTGCGATGGATTGGCGACCTGTCCAGGGTTTATTCCTGCCTCTCGCCCCTATGCATGTTGGGATAGGCTCCAGCCCCCCCGCGACCCTGACCAGGAATAAGCGGCTTAGACAATGAGATGAGATGAGATTTTTATGTTGTATTGTTAGCCATCTTAGAGGGGAAAAAACGAATGAATTATACTGAGAGTGTTAATTGAATACTTTTTGTTGATGTTGTGTTTTAAAAAAGATGCCTGTGGGGGATCCTGGATAGTGCATCTGGTTATGGAACTCATTGCAGTGACGTGCTAGCTGTGCAGTTCTCCAGTACAGTATCTGCTGCAGTTTAGCCAGGGGCTTGCAGTGTGATCCACTGACTTTTTGAATTTCAGAGGGTGTTGCAGTAATGGGACTTATCTGCATTGGGAATTCCAAATTGGGAAATTTAAAAAATATATAACTTTGCAGCCCACGGAAGAATATAAAAGGCTGTACTGGCACTAAACAGTAAAAAAAAACATACCAAAAGCATCCCTCAGAGCACATGTAACTTCTCTCTTTCTCTTTGATTCTTCCTTTATTCAATGAACTTCATGACCAGAAATATGTAGTAATCCATGAGTTAGTAGGGAGAGCAACAGTGTGCCCATTCCCACAGATCAAGAGTTATGGCTTCAAAGCTGAGATAGAATCATCTACAGCTTGTCGTATAATTATTGTGGCAATATATTTTGCCATTGGGGAGAAATATTTTAAAAATCCATTCTGATCTCAATATTCTTGTAGTGTGTGGTGAGAAGGTTATTATTGGCATAACAAGTGGGGGGGGATATTTCCCCCCAAATATTCAAAACAGTCATACCTGTCCCCCAATAATTTGTAGATATAAAGCATTCCCTTTCATTATGTCCCCCCCTCCCCCCCAATATTTAATATGTGGTTACGCCCTTGTATTACAATATATATTTTTTATTATATGTTTTTCAAATTGTTCATTTATGCATCCAGAATCCCCGGATTCCCTTGAGAGCCCACGAAGACTACTGACCTCAATGCTTTCAAAAACTTGAATATTTATACTATTGGTGGGGGCAATACGATTTAGACATACAGTACTCGGCTCTCTTCACGTATCACGTGAT
Organism: Aldrovandia affinis; assembly: GCA_029706075.1. NCBI lineage: Eukaryota > Metazoa > Chordata > Actinopteri > Notacanthiformes > Halosauridae > Aldrovandia > Aldrovandia affinis. The sequence goes on from JAINUG010000082.1 coordinate 3,229,060, forward strand.
TTACACTCCCGTTTTCTCGCGATATTGTTAAGGTTTTCAAGCGCCATATTGTAAATCTACTCTATTTTGGCACTCGGTTTGCTGCAGCAGAACCCCTAGTTCAGGATAAAGGCTGGACTAAATCTGATCAACAATCACTCCCTTGGCTACCGGGCCACGGAAATTGTCTAACCCGAGGGGTACTACTGAGCCCTAGTAATGGACGGTGGTTGGAGAGAGTGAATGGAAGGTAAGAAGTAAAACACCATTTTGCCATGTTATAGCTCACATTTTGGGGCTAACGTTACTGTAGCTTCGTCATTACACTGCATTTGGCTAATGTTAGCTATCTAGCTACAAAATCTGTCATGTCCAGGAAGGGGAACGTCGTTAGCTAGATAGCTAACGGTAGTGATTTTGTTTTGCTGGTTCTCATTTTTGTTGTGGGTCTGCTGGCTAATTAGATAGCAACTGTAATATCTTTATTGCTAGCATTTTTTTTTTTTTTTGTTAATCAGCTAACATTATTTGTCTAATTTGTCTCCTAAACCACAGGTTCAAGCTAAGTGTATTTGGTATTTTTCATGCGTATCCCCACACATAACTCACTTGCTAGCAGCAGTCAGATTGTGGGACCGCAGTGTCTGTTGACGCTTTTCTGCCATGGCTTTGTCAGTTCCCAGTCCTCATTCAGTGATGTCGCGGATTACTGTGTCAAACGTTAGCTGATTTTAGAGTTGTAGTTCACAGTTAGCTAGCAGATAGCTATTCTTAAATCGTGTGCTGACCGCCTTTAACGCTAGTTATTCCACATAGCTAATGTTAGTAACTAGCTATCCCTTCATAATCAGAGCTAGCTACGACGATCAATATTATAACGTTTAAGTCATTTTCGATAATTAATTAGAACCTTCGATAATTAACGTTATCCGCATGCATTCAAACGATAACGTTATCTAACGCAGCATAATGTTCCTGTTGATCAGTGCTGATGCTAACTAGCTACTGCAGTGGAATTTATATTACTTGTACAACTAGCTAACGACGTTAACATTGACCACAATCGTCAAGGGTTTCAGTAACGTTAATATACATTGAGCCCACGTAGCTAGTGAGCGACGTTAAACCTAACGTTGGGTATATTGGTAGCTAGTTTATCCGTTTCCTGGGTAGTTGTGTTAACGTAATAGTTACTACATATTTTGCCAAGTCGTCTTGGATTTCAAGTCGTTGCCTAGTGCAGTGTGATGATCACGTACACACACGACTGGTGTAAACTTTGTTGACGGAAGCGCCATAACGGCCAGTTAGCTAGCTAGCAAGTAAGTTGAAGACCGGTTGTCCGCTTTAATTCGTCAGTTCCGAAACTGGATTAACTCTGTTAATACTATTGGATTGTTTCTGTGGTAGCTAACGTTTGATCTTTTAAACAGGCGACGCATTTAGACCAGCTGGTGTTTTCTTAGTGTCAACATGGCCTAGCCATCCTGCTAGGTACGTAGCAAGCCATCTTGCTAGCTACCACAGTTCATGCGGTCAGGTGTCTTTCTTTGTCTTCCTGGCTGCGCGTTACTGTACAGCAATGCAGCCTGTTGTGAAGTGTTGGATAACTCTGGTACGGGCCAGGAGAGAGCTGCAGCTAATGTGATCGAGGAGTTTCCGAGCAGGTCGCTGAAATATGAGATATAAGTATATCCATTGTCTTATGGATAATTTGACGGAGCAGTGCGATGTTGGTGTCATGAGTCAGAATAGTTTTGTGTTCCTCTTTCTTAAGAATCCACATACTGGACTATTATTTATGATGATACTGACAGGGACTAATGCCTGCTTGTGCAAATCAAAGGTGTGTAAAAATTCATACTCATTCATACAGGCAACGGCCCTATAACCTTTCAGCAATCTCTCAATACACATGGGTCTACCAACTAAAGCTGTGTCTAGTGCAGGGGTCGGCAACCTGTCGGCTCACCCCTTATGCTGCGGCTCTTTCATCCTTATGCTGCGGCTCCGCTTGGCTTGGGAAAATAAATTATAAGTATCCAATTGAAGTGTATTTTATTTGTAGTTCTAAATTTCCTCGCGCACGAAAATCCGCAATAATTTTTTCGCATTACCCCCCCGCTACGCCACTAGCGGCTCCCAGTGTTTACTTTTCCGTGGAAACCGGGTCCAAATGGCTCTTTGAGTGTTACAGGTTGCCGACCCCTGGTCTAGTGGGAGTGGCACTTCAGTTGGCCGACTGAGAAAAACTGGTCGCTGAAGAAAGTTTTCAGTCGCCTTTAAACCCAAAAAGTGTTGAAGCCCAGCTTTCTGCAACATTCGTAATGAATAATATTGCCAATGAGAGAAATGGTAAGACTGTGAACTTGCACTGTACCAAAAGCATTTATTGGTAAGTATGGTTTTCACAACTTTATCTGCCAGGCAGAAACAGTAGCCATCTATGGACATCAAAATTGAAATACCAAGGAAGGTTTCACATTTGGTTAGAATGCCTTTGGCACCAAGAAACGCAAAACATTACATTTTAGAACTGTCAGATTCTCCTTTAGTTTAGCCACCTTTGCCATTGTTGCATGATTGGCTTGATTTCACATGTTGATCTAAAGATCCCAATCCTACATTCATTCTTCTGGTGTTGCATACACCGATCAGCCACAACATTAAAACCACCTGCCTAATATTGTGTAGGTCCCCCTCGTGCCACCAAAACAGCTCTGACCCGTTGAGTCATGGACTCCACAAGACCTCTGAAGGTGTCCTGTGGTATCTGGCACCAAGACGTTAGCAACAGATCCTTTAAGTCCTGTAAGTTGCGAGGTGATGCCTCCATGGATCGGACTTGTTGGTCCAGCACATCCCACAGATGCTCGATTGGATTGAAATCTGGGGAATTTGGAGGCCAAGTCAACACCTTGAACTCTTTGTCATGTTCCTCAAACCAAACCAACAATTTTTGTAGTGTGGCAGGGCGCATTATCCTGCTGAAAGAGGCCACTGCCATCAGGGAATACCGTTGCCATGAAGGGATGTACTTGGTCTGCAACAATGTTTAGGTAGGTGGTACGTGTCAAAGTAACATCCACATGAATGCCAGGACCCAAGGTTTCCCAGCAGAACATTGCCCAGAGCATCACACTGCCTCCGCCGGCTTGCCTTCTTCCCATAGTGCATCCTGGTGCCGTCTCTTTCCCAGGTAAACGACGCACACGCACCCGGCCATCCACATGATGTAAAAGAAAACGTGATTCATCAGACCAGCCCACCTTCTTCCATTGCTCCATGGTCCAGTTCTGACGCTCACATGCCCATTATAGGCGCTTTCGGCAGTGGACAGGGGTCAGCATGGGCACTCTGACTGGTCTGCGGCTACGCAGCCCCATACTCAGGAAGCTGCGATGCACTCTGTGTTCTGACACCTTTCTATCATAGCCAGCATTCACTTTTTCAGCAATTTGTGCTACAGTAGCTCTTCTGTGGGATCGGACCAGACGGGCTAGCCTTCGCTCCCCACGCGCATCAATGAGCCTTGGGCACCCATGACCCTGTCGCTAAGATCCTTACGCTTGCCAATTTTTCCTGCTTCCAACACATCAACTTCAAGAACTGACTGTTCACTTGCTGCCTAATATATCCCACCCCTTGACAGATGCCATTGTAACGAGATGATCAATGTTATTCACTTCACCTGTCAGTGGTTTTAATGTTGTGGCTAGTGTATGTGTCCAGTTTGATTAATTTATGTCTACAATTTACAAATATTGTAGGCAACGTTACAATGGTTGACATTAGTACACACTTTCAAATGTAAATTTAGAAAAAGAATATACCTAAGCCTGTCTTGATTGGACAGTATTGTAGTCATTTCAAGTGTAGGCAATCTTTCTATTGTAAACGTGTTTGTTGAATGCAATGTTCTGTATTTTAGTTTTTAACCTAAACAATGGTAAAGTTAACTTCAGAAGCCCCTTTTATTTTCTCAACATGCTTTGTTCTTTGGGCTTCTAGTCCATTTTTTTTTTAACAACTTGCTCAGTGTGCTTGTGTGAAGTTAAAAAGTGTTGATTAAAAGTGTTAAGCTTTTAATGTTACTTAAATGTTAAGTATTCACATTTAACTTAATACTTAATACCTAATATGGAACATTTATACACTGCCCGTCCAAAAAATAGTCACACACTCTAATATTTAGTTGAACCGCCTTTAGCTTTGATTACGGCACGCATTTGCCGTGGCATCGTTTTGATAAGCTTCTGCAATGTCACAACATTTATTTCCGTCCAGAGTTGCATTAATTTTTGGCCAAGATCTTGTATTGATGATGGGAGAGTTGGACCGCTGCGCAAAGTCTTCTCCAGCACATCCCAAAGATTCTCAATGGGGTTAAGGTCTGGACTCTGTGGTGGCCAATCCATGTGTGAAAATGATGTCTCATGCTCCCTGAACCACTCTTTCACAATTTGAGCCTGATGAATCGTGGCATTGTCATCTTGGAATATGCCCGTGCCATCAGGGAGGAAATAATCCATTGATGGAAAAACCTGGTCATTCAGTATATTCAGGTAGTCAGCTGACCTCATTCTTTGGGCACATAACATTGCTGAACCTAGACCTGACCAACTGCTGCAGTTAGAGATCATAACCCCAGATCATAACACTGCCCCCACAGGCTTGTACGGTAGGCACTAGACATGATGGGTGCATCACTTCATCCGCCTCTCTTCTTACCCTGATGCGCCCATCACTCTGGAACAGAGTAAATCTGGACTCATCAGACCACATGACCTTCTTCCATTGCTCCAGAGTCCAATCTTTATGCTCCCTAGCAAATTGAAGCCTTTTTTTCTGATTAGCCTCACTGACAAGTGGTTTTCTTAAGGCTACACAGCTGTTTAGTCCCAATCCCTTGAGTTCCCTTCGCATTGTGTGTGTGGAAATGCTCTTAGTTTCACTATTAAACATAGCCGTGATTTCTACTGTTGATTTTTTATGATATGATTTCACCAAACGTTTAAGTGATCGCCGATCACGATCATTCAAGATTTTTTTCCGACCACATTTCTTCCTCGAAGATGATGGTTCACCACTATCCTTCCAGGTTTTAATAATGCGTTGGACAGTTCTTAACCCAATTTGAGTAGTTTCAGCAATATCCTTAGTTGTTTTCTTTGCTTGATGCAGGCCAATAATTTGACCCTTCTGAAACAGATTAACATCTTTTCCACGACCACAGGATATGTCTTCCGACATGGTTGTTTAAGAAATGAGAAGCTACTCACTGCATCAGTTAGGTTTAAATAACTTGTTGCCAGCTAAAACATATTAATCACTGTAGTAATTATCCAATGGAAGGCTCTTACCTATTTGCTTAGTTAAATCCAGGTGGTGACTTTTTTTTTGGGCCAGGCAGTGTACATTTTTACTCATACACAGCAATCCTCAGCAATACTGCTGAATAATAAAGCTCTTATTTTGAAAATGTGCCATGCCAATATATTAGAAAAGACCGTAAGACTGAATCTTCTCAATAAAATAGAGGCCAAATATCTATGATAAGGATTTACTTGCAGTTTTACTAACTGTATTTACAAAGGAATACAAGGTTAAGTGTGCTAGCATTATTTTTTTTAACAAACTATAAAACAGTAGGTATTACTACTACATGAACCTAGAAGTGAATGCAGAGAATGTCCTTTCTGCTCATACCTTTGCCTCTTCCTGTAAAGCCCTTCATTAGAAATTCTAATAAAAACTAACGTCCCTCAGGCTGCTGGGTGACTCGACCGGTTCCCAGTGTAGCACTAGGTTCTCAGCGTATCAACGCATCATGCAGCCTGGTATCGGCTATGCCAGTGCCAATTGTGGCCAGGGCAGTTCGTAATTGGCCTATGCCCACCTCGCCTTAAGTGTACTCCTCCGACACTGTGACTGAGCAGCTCAGCTGATGGACTGCAAAACAGTGAAAGGAAGCGGAACATCTGTCAACGTACACAATGCTTTTCTGCACTGTTCCCAAATTGACCGAAGATATTGCACTGATGGGATGGGGATGCAAATGCAATGAAGACTGCAAATTTGGGGAGAAAGTAGATAAAAAAACGTTAAACAAAATTAGCTGGAGCAGTCACTTTAGTGGGGAATTGTAGTCATTCAGGTAGGACAACACAAGGCCCATATAATACAAAACAGAATCCCATATTCATATCTTATAGCCAAGAGTGAACATTTTCGTAAATCGGTATCGCATCATATTTCATCTCACTTATCTTATCCTAACTAAACCTACCGTATCTTTACTGAATCTGGGAATTCAAATCAAGAATCTATTTTCTGCTCACGGGATCTAGTATCCATCATCTAAATGAGACTTAATGAATGCATTGGAAGCATAAGTCTAATATATGCAGGCCAGTCTCCAATATTACCATGGGCAGTGATAATGTACAGTCAGGTCCAGAATTATTGGCACCCTTGATGAAATTAAACAAAAAAATTGCCCAGGTTTGGTGGAAAATTGTTGAGTAAACTCCGCAATTGTGAAATTTGGAAATTAAGTAACATGCATGTTATGCAGAAATTCCCCACGTTTATAACAAGCCAAATGTCACGAAAATTGGTTGGGAATTAAGCGAGTGACAGTAGATTTTATATGGGGAAGTCTGCATCTCTCAATATACATACGTTTGTTTAGACGCGGACCTTGCCCGCCCCAATATGGAGGCCACGTAGATGTATCTGAACAAGGTGGATGAGGCATCTACGTATTTGATCAGGACTATGGCAGCGAGGCAGCGGCCATATGAGGGAGTGGTGTAATATTATACTAACAATGGGGAGAAAAACGCTGAGAAAATAGAAAAAAAACCTGACAGATCTTAACTGTAACAGGGTGCAGGGCAACAAGTCTGCCCATCTGCCACGAGTTCCTGAACGTGAACTCTGTAAATGAGCAACGCTTTTCTGGCATCATATCACATGGTAGCTAACTAGCTAGCTCGTAACATCACGCCATTTTCATATTTTCTGTTCTCTCTTTTTTTTTTTACTGCAAAATTGGAATTCGGTAAATTTTTTACAGAGGGGACAAAATTCAGGATTTTTTAAACCTAGAAAAAACTGAAATGAGGGGGAAAAACCCCCCCGGAAAACTAAGGCGCTGCATGGGCAACCGCGTAACTCAGTCCGGCTCGCTGTTGCATGCTCGTAAGCATGTGCCATCGCATGACGTGACTGCCAGTGATCATGTCTATTCCTGAGTACCCACCGGGACCTTCGACGGATTGACATGTAACAGTGCGAGACCCTCTGCCCTTGCGATTTGTGAAGAGGGAGAGATTGCGGTGTGCGGTTATGGGAGAGTGCAAGAGGGACTGTGTCGCTATGGGTGTGGATCAAGGCCGAAATTACCATATATATTGGGGGGGGACACATCCCCCCCAATATTCAGATATGCTCAAAATGTCCCCCCCAATATATAGCCTAGCTGATATAAAAAATATAAATAAATTGATTTGGTCCCCCCCAATGTTGACTCCATGGTTACGGCCTTGGTGTGGATGCACAGTAATCATTAGCGGTTTGTACACTTTTGGCTGATATTGTAAAATGACATAAATTCTTCGATTTCCTTTAAATGTCTTTCTCCCCTTGCGGCCGGGCGCACATGCATCTTCAAATGCGCGCGTATTAGAATGTAGATCGATCCCATTGTTCAACAGGATAATGCGGACCTATCTACTGACAGAAGGCTGCTTGTTGGGGCACTTGTTCAGTGCTTCATAAAGCCATTTATTGTTGACAGTGTGAGGGGAATCTGAACCAGGATAGATAACCACGGCCTGCCACAATGACAACACAATCCACTCATCTCCCTCTTTCTCACTCTCATTCTCTGTCTTTCTTCAACTCAAGTTCAGGGTGCTTCCTTTGTCATTACTTATGCATGGTTATATTGCTGAAGTGTCCACACTGTAAAAGTCAGGAAACCGAAAGCATAGTTTGTCAGACATATGGAAAATTGTTTATGCCTTGGAAGCCTTAACAGTATTTATAATATAATAAAGCAAACTATATATATATATATACAGTACTGTGCAAAAGTTTTAGGCTTTTGTTAAAAAGCCTAAAAATGTTGTAATGTTGTAAATGCTGTAAAGTAAGAATGCTTTAAAAAATAAAGTGTTAATAGTTTATTTTTATCAATTAACAAAATGCAAAGTGAATGAACAGAAGAGAAATCTAAATCAAATCAATATTTGGTGTGACCACCCTTCAAAACAGCATCAATTCTTCTAGGTACACTTGCACACAGTTTTTGAAGGAACTCGGCAGGTAGGTTGTTCCAAACATCTTGGAGAACTAACTGATCTTCTGTGGATGTAGGCTGCCTCAAATCCTTCTGTCTCTTCATGTAATCCCAGACAGACTCGATGATGTTGAGATCAGGGCTCTGTGGGGGCCAAACCATCACTTCCAGGACTCCTTGTTCTTCTTTACGCTGAAGATAGTTCTTAATGACATTGGCTGTATGTTTGGGGTCGTTGTCCTGCTGCAGAATAAACGCCTCCCTGATGGTATTGCATGATGGATAAGTATCTACCTGTATTTCTCAGCATTGAGGACACCATTAATCCTGACCAAATCCCCAACTCCATTTGCAGAAATGCAGCCCCAAACTGGCAAGGAACCTCCACCATGCTTCACTGTTGCCTGCAGACACTCATTATTGTACCGCTCTCCGGCCCTTCGGCGAACAAACTGCCTTCTGCTACAGCCAAATATTTCACATTTTTACTCATCAGTCCAGAGCACCTGCTCCCATTTTGCTGCACCCCATTCCTATGTGCATAGTTGAGTCGCTTAGCCTTGTTTTCACGTTGGAGGTATGGCTTTTTGGCCGCAATTCTCCCATGAAGACCACTTCTGGCCAGACTTCTCCGGACAGTAGATGGGTGTACCTGGGTCCCACTGGTTTCTGCCAGTTCTGAGCTGATGGCACTGCTGGACATCTTCCGATTTCGAAGGGAAGTAAGCATGATGTGTCTTTCATCTGCTGCATTCAGTTTCCTTGGCCTACCACTGCGTCTACGGTCCTCAACGTTGCCCGTTTCTTTGTGCTTCTTCAAAAGAGCTTGAACAGCACATCTTGAAACCCCAGTCTGCTTTGAAATCTTTGCCTGGGAGAGACCTTGCTGATGCAGTGTAACTACCTTGTGTCTTGTTTCTGTGCTCAGTCTTGCCATGGTGTATGACCTGTGACATGAAACTGTCTTCCACAACCTCCTTAGTAGCAGAGTTTGGCTGTTCCTGACCCAGTTTTAAGCCTCCTACACAGCTGTTTCTGTTTCAGTTAATGACTGTGTTTCAACCTACATATGAAATTGATGATCATTAGCACCTGTTTGGTATAATTGGTTAATCATACACCTGACTATAATCCTACAAAATCCCTGACTTTGTGCAAGTGTACCTATAAGAATTGATGCTGGTTTGAAGGCAAAGGGTAGTCACACCAAATATTGATTTGATTCAGATTTTTCCTCTGTTCGCTCACTGTGCATTTTGTAAATTGATAAAAATAAACAATTAAAATTGATATTTTTGAAAGCATTCTTACTTTACAGCATTCTTCACACCTGGTTCAAACCTTTTCACAGTACTGTATATATATATTTGCCATATATATTTGCCCTCGGAATGTTCACAAATATCTTGCTATTTTGTTAATCATTAACCGCTGTGTAACTGGTGGAGGTTTGAGTAACACGTTTCTCATACTGATTTTCACAATCAACGTTGAAATCTGTCCCAACAGTGTTGTTGCGTTTAGTGTGGCCCTCCCCGACGCGAGAGACCGTACTTATTTGATTTGCATCAAATGGCATTTTTCTGTTATGACTGATGGGACCGGCCGTGACACTGGCTAGTTATTTGGAGGCCGCGGTTCCCATGGGCGTTGCTCATACGAAGAGCGAGCATGCACTTAGCAGACAGGTCAGAGCCAGGTCATCGGCTCAGAGGAAGAATTTGCCTTCTGTCTCCAGGGCTGCTAGCTCTCCTAATAGTATCACTGACTCATTGATGGAAAGAGGACTGCATGTGCTGTGTTATTTTCATGTTATATCATGAATATTGTTAGGCACGACATGAAGCAGAGGGCAAGCAGCTCTCTAACTGTGCCTATATATAATACGCGATTGAGTTCCTTATCACTTTTTGCTAAATTCATCCACAGATATCGTTATAGACTCAGAAAAGTAAGATTTTAAATAGTTTTTTCATCAGTAAGCAGTGAGATATCCATTCCTGATCTTTGCTAGCATTCACGTTTCGCACTTTATTTTCCTTCTCTGTGCACTAATACGTGAACTTTTCTTTCTCCTTGTTCAGGTATTTTCCCATCTTTTCTGTCTTAAAAGCATATTGCATCGTTTTTTCCCCTTGTTGAATATATAAATATTATATCATATTATTTATTTATATAAATATTTGTTATAATATGTATATAATGTATACAATATCAATTATTTATTTATATAAATAAAAACTTTTTTGTTATCAAATTTATTTATTTTCTTTTAAACCACAAATTAGACAGAAAAACTAAACAAAACAAACAAAAAAGAAAACACAACCCCATCTACCCACCCCAGAGACCAAAGGACCATAGCAAAGTAAAATTAAAAATAGCAGACACTCAACTTAAAAGGTTTTTAAGATCAACAGAAATGGAAATCCATAAATTAATGTTAACCTCACTAGCACCATGCATACGGGCCGTAGAGAGTTCCAAATAAACAACATCCAAAAAACTTAAAACCCAATGTCTAAATGAAAGAGAATGAGGAGGCTTCCACCGTGTGGCAATCATCTTCTTGGCTGCAGTAAGGCCAGCAAAGAAAATGTGTTTCCTATTTTGAGGGAGGTGTATCAGGGAAAGATCATTAAGGATCAGGACCGAAAGAGAGGGGGGTATAGTCACAGACAACAATATAGAGAGTTTGGAAGCAACCATTTCCCAAAAAGCTGTAACCTCTGGACACTCCCAAACCATGTGAAAGAATGTGCCCACATCCCCCAATGTGCACCGAGTACAACTAGGATCATTTATCATCTTCATACTGCACATCTTCCGAGGAGTCATGTAAGTCCTATGAATAAAATTATAATGTATCTGCTGGTGATCAGGATTTCTTGATGCCTGTAAGACATCTGACCAAACCGTGTTCCAATCAAATTCCTGGTCCAAATCCGGAATGTCACCCCTCCAAACTGATCCAACTGCCAGAGGTAAGTATGACTTCGCCAATAAGTACCTATAAAATGTGGAAACCAAACTGCTCGTACCACCCACACCGTCCAGGACATTAAGCACCGGGTGTCTATGAAGCGCCTCTTGCCACGGAACCCCATACATTTTCATGGCAGTCCTCAATTGTAAATATTAAAAAAAGGGAAGACCGAGGCAGGTCAAAATGTTCCTGTAATTCATCAAAGGAACGAAGACCATAATCTCCAAAGATATCTCCCAATGAATTAATACCTTTGTCAGTCCACTGACGGAATTTAATGGGACGCCCCCCAATTAGAAGTCCGTCATTATAAAATATTGGTGAACAGGGGTTACATTTAGAAGTAAATTCGCACGTCTTTTCCATTGCCCGCCAGACACAAATTAATTGAGAGATTATTGGGCCAAATCGTTGTTTACATTGAGCAGGCGAAGTGTTAGAAAACAACACATTTTACATTACATTTTTACATTTTAAGCATTTAGCAGACGCTCTTATCCAGAGCGACTTACAAGATGTGCATTAATACATATATGAAGGTAAGAACAATCATAGTTAGCGCACAAGATCAGTGCAGTAATACAGCAATAGACATCATTGCAGGCGTCTGCGTATCATACCTGTAACACTGGGAAAGAAAAGGTTAGTGGGTTTTTTGTTTGTTTGTTTTTTTGTTTTGTTTTTAAATAGTGTAGAACAAGTAAACAGTGGTGACGACAGATTGACTGGATGGACAGTGTTCAGTGGTAGTGGAGTCTGAAGAGGTGGGTTTTGAGTCTCTTGCGGAAGATTGGAAGTGATTCCGCAGTCCTGACCGATTGCGGGAGGTCGCTCCACCAGCGAGGGACCAGGACAGAGAAGAGGCGAGACCGCGAGGAGCGGCTGCCAGGCGCCCGGAGGGATGGGGCAGTCAGTTTGCCAGAGGAGGTGGAGCGGAGGAGTCTGGGTGGGGTGTAGGGAGTGATGAGTGACTGGAGGTATGGGGAGCAGTACCTCTGGCCGCTTGAAAAGCAAGCACCAGTGACTTGAATCTGATGCGTGCTGCGATGGGGAGCCAGTGCAGGGAGGAGAGTAGAGGGGTGACGTGGGTGAACTTTGGCTGGTTGAACACCAGGCGAGCAGCAGCGTTCTCCTTCAACACCTCCTTCAACGTCAAGGGGGACGTCAATCCCTCTTCTAGAGCACGCCAAGAGACCGCAGTTGTGGAATTGAACCAAGTTACTAGAGGACGCAGTGTAAAGGCCCAGTAATAAAGTTTAAAATTAGGCAGAGAAAGACCCCCATCCTGTCTCTCACGCTGCAAAATAGTCAGTTTCAGGCGAGGGGGTTTGCCCCTCCAGATAAATTGAATGACTGCAGATTGCAGTTTGTTCCAGTAAAGGGCAGGGGGTGGGAGCAGGAGCATAGAACTTACAAAATTGATTTGAGGGAACACATTCATTTTAACTATGGAGACTCGCGCCCTGAGGGAATTCGGCAGTGCGTCCCAACCATCTAAGTCTCGAATACAGCTAAAACCAACTTCCAGAATTCCTTTACTAACTAGTAGTAAAGGGGCAAGAGAGCATATCTTAGCCTGAAAAGGCACTAAAATCATCAAAAATGTTTAGAATATGGGGAATGGATTGTGGAGCCTCGTCAACATGTAATAATAATAATATAATATATGCCATTTAGCAGACGCTTTTATCCAAAGCGACTTACAGTAGTAGTGAATTCATACATTTTTCAGTATATGTGGTCCCAGTGGGGATTGAACTCACAACCTAAGTGTTGCCAACGCCGTGCTCTACCTACTGAGCTACACAGAACATGTATAAGTACATCATCAGCATATAAGGATATGTGATGGTGAGTGCCATGAATGGAAATAGGTGCGACTGTGGTGGACTGATGAATCCTCTGAGCCAAAGGTTCAAGTTAAAGACTGAATAGTAAAATACATATAAGTAAATAAATAATATAAAAATCACATCCCTAGTTTCGGTACCTAGGATCTCTATGTTAGTGGAAGGCACAGTGATACTGAAATGATTTATGAATATTCTATTTAGCCGTGCTGTATCATAAATTTGCATCCAGGACCAGAACTATGTCATAATGTGTTTCCACTTGTGTTTAGTCCTCATGTATTGATATTCAGCATTTCCGCTATCGCACGATTGGAAACACCCACATTCCTGTGGGTAATTGTCATGTCCATGGAATGCAGGGAATAGACACCCTTTGGACTTTAATCTTTGCAATTGTGTTTGCAAAGAAAAAATCATGCAGGAGCTCTCCTTTCCCTGCTGCCATAGGGGACAGTGCCATGCAGTTTGTGCTCCTGTACGTGTGGCGCACGCTTTGGTTGCGAAACCGGCTGACTGAAATCGGTCTTCCTCGTGCTGAAACATGATTGGCTGGGAAAGTGTTGGAGAAGAGAGGAATGAAAGCGTTTTGGAGAAGCAGCCTAGGAGAAGTTTTCAACATTTAGACTGTTTTTTGGAGAAGCTTGTGCTTTTGTGCTTGTGTACGTTGTTTCACTTTGCAGTGTATTTCATCTCAGAGGTGGACGGATCGAAATTCCGATATCTGTCTTCGATCATGGTACACGTTTCTATGACATTTCTATGTCTATGTATGTCCAGTGGAAGATGAGAGGAAGGCAGGAGGAGAGTTTGTGGCGGTGGGCTCAGTGATTCTCTCACCGTGGGGATGGCGCAGGGAGGCCCTCAGCTGGACTACCAGATCCTGCACGACCTGAAGCAGCGCTTCCCTGAGATCCCGGAGGGCGTGGTGTCTCAGTGCCTTTTGCAGGTACAACCCCACACTGCACTCACGCACGCACTTACGCACGCACACACATACACATATAGGCATGCATACACACACACACACCCATACACACATAGACATACATACACACACACACACACACACACACACACATACACATAGGCATAGGGTAAAATGTTTTTTTTTGTTTATCATATAAGCAGAGGCTATACTATAGCCCCATCGTTGTCTTAATGATGCCCCCAACATGGCGCTGGTACTCCATGGGGTGGGATTATGGGAGACGATTCTGAAAAGGACTAAAGTGTGACTCCCTCTCATAGCAATGTACACTGCCTGGCCAAAAAAAAGTCACCACCTGGATTTAACTAAGCAAATAGGTAAGAGCCTTCCATTGGATAATTACTGCAGTGATTAATATGTTTTAGCTGGCAACAAGTTATTTAACCCTAACTGATGCAGTGAGTAGGTTCTCATTTCTTAAACAACCATGTCGGAAGATATATCCTGTGGTCGTGGAAAAGATGCTAATCTGTTTCAGAAGGGTCAAATTATTGGCCTGCATCAAGCAAAGAAAACAACTGAAGAGATTGCTGAAACTACTACAATTGGGTTAAGAACTGTCCAACACATTATTAAAACCTGGAAGGATGGTGGTGAACCATCATCTTTGAGGAAGAATTGTGGTCGGAAAAAAATCTTGAATGATCGTGATCGGCGATCACTTAAACGTTTGGTGAAATCATATCGTAAAACATCTAATGTAGAACTCATGGCTATGTTTAATAGTGAAAGTAAGAGCATTTCCACACGCACAATGCGAAGGGAACTCAAGGGATTGGGACTAAACAGCTGTGTAGCCTTAAGAAAACCACTTGTCAGTGAGGCTAATCGGAAAAAAAGGCTTCAATTTGTTAGGGAGCATAAAGATTGGACTCTGGAGCAATGGAAGAAGGTAATGTGGTCTGAGTCCAGATTTACCCTGTTCCAGAGTGATGGGCGCATCAGGGTAAGAAGAGAGGCGGATGAAGTGATGCACCCATTATGCCTAGTGCCTACCGTACAAGCCTGTGGGGGCAGTGTTATAATCTGGGGTTATGATCTCTAACTGCAGTAGTTGGTCAGGTCTAGGTTCAGCAACGTTATGTGCCCAAAGAATGAGGTCAGCTGACTACCTGAATATACTGAATGACCAGGTTTTTCCATCAATGGATTTTTTCTTCCCTGATGGCACGGGCATATTCCAAGATGACAATGCCACGATTCATCGGGCTCAAATTGTGAAAGAGTGGTTCAGGAGCATGAGACATAATTTTCACACATGGATTGGCCACCACAGAGTCCAGACCTTAACCCCATTGAGAATCTTTGGGATGTGCTGGAGAAGACTTTGCGCAGCGGTCCGACTCTCCCATCATCAATACAAGATCTTGGTGAAAAATTTATGCAACTCTGGACGGAAATAAATGTTGTGACATTGCGGAAGCTTATCGAAACGATGCCACGGCGAATGCGTGCCGTAATCAAAGCTAAAGGCGGTCCAACAAAATATTAGAGTGACTTTTTTTTTGGGACGGGCAGTGTAATTTCCATTGTAATGAATCACATGCAGCGTTGTATTCATATTTTATACAATGGTTTCACACAATGCTGTTTTGCCCGCCTGGGCCATCGTCTTCCTCATCCTCCTCCTGTTCACTTATCTGCTTTTCTCGCTCTCTCTCTCGCTCATTCATTCCAAAATGACTTGTCTTCCGGGCTTTAAATGATTTGCACCCGACGTAGTTTCACTTTTATCGTGATTATTGGGGCATGCTTGGCAGGAGTTTTAATGATGAAGACTGCTGAACTTTCTGATGTTTCATGAGGTCTGATGTTCAATACTAAAGATCATATACACTGCAATCAGATTCACTGGTCCTCTGACAATGAATTAGAATGTATTGGTTTAAATGTTGCACTATCTCCCCAAATGTCTTTTACCCTCATAGGACTGTACCGACCACCAAACTAAAAAAGTGTGTTTTTTTTATCAACTGAACTCAATACTCAGGGAATGCAATTTTGATAAAGAGGTTATTTTAATGGGGGATTTCAACATCAAGATAAACGCAGTAGAAAGACCCTAAAAGAAATGATGACAAAATGTGATCTTATCCAGCTAATTGAAGGGCCAACAAGGGTAACATCTTCCTCCAAGACCCAAATTGATCTAGTGTTCAGCAATAAACCTGAGAGGGTAACCAAATCATTTAACATGGTTACTGGGCTGTCTGATCATAATTTGACTCTTATAGCTAGAAAACTGTCAAAGAAACGGTTTAATCTGTCCAACACTAGAAAGCACAGCTATCTTAGAATTCCTAATTCCTGATTTTAATGCTGCAATAAAGGGAATTAACTGGAATGTTCTACTGTCAGGGACAAATGTGGAAACTGATTTTCCACTTGTTTTTTTCCACCATCAAGTCTACAATAAATAGCTTTCTAAAAGAAACAAAGCCCAACTGTTGTCAACAGAGCATTCTCCCCTGGATAAATGGACATATACGGAAACTAATGAAAGAACGAGATCATGCCCGAAAACAGCCGTAATGTCCAAATTGGAACATGACAAGCGTATGTTCACAACACTGAGAAACAGAGTAATCATTGAATTAAGACAGGCCAAGGCATCCCTCTTCATCAACATAATTAGTGAGGCAAAAGGAAACTGGAAACTGGTTTGGGATCATCTGAGGAAGTTAACAGGAAAACACCACAGGAATTCAGCAAAAAGACTAGAGCTAAATGTAAATGATTGTCTAACAGGAGACCCAGTGCAAATTGCAACAACTTTCAACACATACTTTGTTGACTCTGTTAAGGCATTAACACACAGCCCTCCTACTGGTTCATTACATCTAGTGCCAGTAAATTAAACACTACCTGTCTTCTCTATACACGAAGTTGCAGAATCAAAAGTTAACACAATACCAAGCTCACTAAAAACTCAAAATCGTGTTTGGACTCTGTTTCTCAAAAATCACAGAGTCACTGACCCAATCACCAAATTTATTAATGCATTTATTAGACCATATGTTTCCACAGGTCTGGAAATCAGCTATAATTCCACCCATTTTTAAGTCAGAAAATGTAAATGATGTTGGCAACTACAGGCCTATCAGCATTCTTCCTGTAGTGTCAAAGATTGCTGAGAAGTGTGTAGCAGAACAGCTAATCGCCCACCTCAACAACACTCCATACACATTACACCCTATGCAGTTTGGCTTCAGAGCCAACCACTCCACCGAAACTGCTAACTGCATTTTTCTTGAGACTGTCAAATCAAAAATGGACAAAGGGGGTGTTGTTGGACCTGTTTCTAGACCCGAGGAAGGCATTTGATACCATTAACCACGAGGTACTCATCACTAAGCTATCTATGTTTAAGTGGTGGCTCATCACCCTTCCTCAAATATGATGTGGGTTTGCCCCAGGGGTCGATTTTCCATTTTCCAGTTTTTACTGAAATTCAAGCAGTTCAAGTCCAGTGAATAACCTGAAATGGTAAACTGCCAGAGGTAAAAAAAAAAAAAAAAAAACACTTTTTAAAAAAGGTTAGGTTACCAAAAATTTAAAAATAATGTACATTTTTTGTCAGTGAGTAGTTTCCTACACCATCAAAAGGCACTTGGAAACTGGAGGAAACTCTGAGTAGTTTCCTACACCATCAAAAGGCACTTGGAAACTGGAGGAAACTCTTGACAGGAAGAGGTCTGGCAGACCCAAAGCCAAATCAAAATCAACAAAATCAGAAGACAAGTTTCTGAGAGTCAACAGCTTGCGTGTTAGGAGGCTCACAGGACAACAGCTTCAAGCACAGCTTAACACTGGTCGAAGTAAGGAAGTCTCAGTTTCAACTGTGAAGAGAAGACTTTGAGCTGCAGGTTTGACAGGTCGAGTGGCAAAATAAGAAAAAGAGACTTGCCTGGGCCATGAAGCACCGCCAGTGGACTACTGAAGACTGGAAGAAGGCCTTATGGACTGATAAATCAAAATCTGAAATCTTGAAATTTTGAAAGGTTTTTGTAGGCCGTCGAGTAGGCGAAAGGATGGTTCCTCAGTGTGTGACGCCAACTGTCAAACATGGAGGAGGAAGCGTGATGGTCTAGGGCTCTTTTGCTAGATCCAGAGTCGGCGACATGCACAGAGTGATTGTTAACCCACGTTAACCCATTACTTGTTCCCTGAAAAGGGCCTTTTTTTAAATAACTCTGAAATTTACATGATTTTTCAGTTTTTGGTAACCTAAACTCTTTTTTTTAACCTCTGAACCATTTCAGGTTATTCACTGGACTTGAACTGCTTAAATTTCAGTAAAAACTAGAAAATGGGGGTGTTCTAAAACTTTTGACCGGTAGTGTATACAGTGGGGAAAATAAGTATTTCACCCCCTGCTGATTTTGTGAGTTTGCCCCCTTACAAAGAAAGGAACGGTCTATAATTTTCATGGTAGGTTCATCTTAACAGTGAGAGACAGAATATTTAAAAAAATCCCACAAAAATCACATTATATGAATTTTAAACATTTATTTGTGTTTTATTGAGGAAAATAAGTATTTCACCCCGCTACCAACCAGCAAGAATTCTGGCTCCCACAGACCGGTTATGTGACCAGGAGGCACACAGATTAGTCCTCTTACTTAATTAGTACTCCTAATTAAGTACTCGTTACCTGTATAAAAGACACCTGTCCACAGAATCAATCAATGAATCAGATTCCAACCTCTCCACAATGGGCAAGACCAAAGAATTGTCTAAGGACATCAGGGACAATTGTTGATGATCTCAAGGCAGCTGGGACCACAGTCACCAAGATGACCATTGGTAACACACTCAGAGGATTCAGAGGAGGCTTGGGAGAAAGTGCTGTGGTCAGATGAGACTAAAATCGAGCTCTTTGGCATCAACTCGACTTGCCGTGTTTGGAGGAAGAAAAAGCTGCCTTGGACCCCAAGAACACCATCCCCACCGTCAAGCATGGCGGTGGAAACATTATGCTTTGGGGCTGTTTCTCTGCTAAGGGGACAGGACGACTTCACCGGATCGAGGGGAGGATGAATGGGGCCATGTACCGGGAAATCTTGGGTAAGAACCTCCTTCCCTCAACCAGGACACTGAAAATGGGTCGTGGATGGGTGTTCCAGCATGACAATGACCCAAAGCATACGGCTAAGGCAACAAAGGAGTGGCTCAAGAAGAAGCACATTAAGGTCATGGAGTGGCCTAGTCAGTCTCCGGACCTTAATCCTATAGAGAACCTGTGGAGGGAGCTGAAGCTTCGAGTTGCCAAGCGACAACCTACAAACCCTAAGGATTTGGAGAGGATCTGCAAAGAGGAGTGGGCCAAAATCCCTCCTGGGATCTGCGCAAACTTGGTGACCAACTACAAGAAACGTCTGACCGCTGTGCTTGCCAACAAGGGTTTCTCCACCAAGTACTGAGTCATGTTTTGCTAGGGGGTGAAATACTTATTTTCCTCAATAAAACACAAATAAATGTTTAAAATTCATATAATGTGATTTTCTGGGATTTTTCATTTTTCATCATGCAATAGCATCAGGGAGGCGTTTATTCTGCAGCAGGACAACGACCCCAAACATACAGCCAATGTCATTAAGAACTATCTTCAGCGTAAAGAAGAACAAGGAGTCCTGGAAGTGATGGTTTGGCCCCCACAGAGCCCTGATCTCAACATCATCGAGTCTGTCTGGGATTACATGAAGAGACAGAAGGATTTGAGGCAGCCTACATCCACAGAAGATCAGTTAGTTCTCCAAGATGTTTGGAACAACCTACCTGCCGAGTTCCTTCAAAAACTGTGTGCAAGTGTACCTAGAAGAATTGATGCTGTTTTGAAGGCAAAGGGTGGTCACACCAAATATTGATTTGATTTAGATTTCTCTTCTGTTTCTTCACTTTGCATTTTGTTAATTGATAAAAATAAACTATTAACACTTCTATTTTTGAAAGCATTCTTACTTTACAGCATTTTTTCACACCTGCCTAAAACTTTTGCACAGTACTATATGTTTTTCACAAAAAGCGCATCTGATATCCCTGACCCAGATGTACACCGATCAGCCACAACATTAAAACCACTGACAGGTGAAGTGAATAACATTGATAATCTCGTTACAATGGCATCTGTCAAGGGGTGGGATATATTAGGCAGCAAGTGAACAGTCAGTTCTTGAAGTTGATGTGTTGGAAGCAGGAAAAATGGGCAAGCATAAGGATCTGAGCGACTTTAACAAGGGCTAAATTGTGATGGCTAGACAACTGGGTCAGACCATCGCCAAAAAGGCAGGTCTTGTGGGATGTTCCCGGTATGCAGTGGTTAGTACCTACCAAAAATGGTCCAAGGAAGGACAACCGGTGAACCGGCGACAGGGTCATGGGCGCCCAAGGCTCATTGATGCGTGTGGGGAGCAAAAGCTAGTCCGTCTGGTCCGATCCCACAGAAGAGCTACTGTAGCACAAATTGCTGAAAAAGTTAATGCTGGCTATGATAGAAAGGTGTCAGAACACAGTGCATCGCAGCTTGCTGCGTATGGGGCTGCATAGCCGCAGACTGGTCACAGTGCCCATACTGACCCCTGTCCACCGCCCCAAGCGCCTACAATGGGCATGTGAGCATCAGAACTGTACCATGGAGCAATGGAAGAAGTTGGGCTGGTCTGATGAATCACGTTTTCCATCATGTGGATGGCCGGGTGTGTGCGTCGTTTACCTGGGGAAGATATGACACCAGGATGCACTATGGGGAGAAGGCAAGCCGGCGGAGGCAGTGTGATGCTCTGGGCAATGTTCTGCTGGGAAACCTTGGGTCCTGGCATTCATGTGGATGTTACTTTGACACGTACCACCTACCTAAACATTGTTGCAGACCAAGTAGACCCCTTCATGGCAACGGTATTCCCTGATGGCAGTGGCCTCTTTCAGCAGGATAATGCGCCCTGCCACACTGCAAAAATTGTTTAGGAATGGTTTGAGGAACATGACAAAGGGTTCAAGGTGTTGGCTTGCCCTCCAAATTCCCCAGATCTCAATCCGATCAAGCATCTGTGGGATGTACTGGACCAACAAGTCCGATCCATGGAGGCATCACCTCGCAACTTACAGGACTTAAAGGATCTGCTGCTAATGTCTTGATGCCAGATACCACAGGACACCTTCAGAGGCCTTGTGGAGTCCATGCCTTGATGGGTCAGAGCTGTTTTGGTGGAACGAGGGGGACCTACACAATATTAGGCAGGTGGTTTTAATGTTGTGGCTGATCAGTGTATATGTTGTAGGTGAGAGGCTCCAAGTGGTGTCAGAATTGAAGTATCATGGAATTATTCTTGACTCAAATCTCGCGTTCAAAAAGCAGGTAAAGAAAGTCACTCAAATAATAAAACACAACTTGACAAATTTCAGATACGAAACTGTTTAACAACTGAAGCTGCAAAATTATATTTGAATGCAATGATACTCCCTCACTTGACCTATTGCCTATCAGCTGGACCAAGGCCTGCAACACAACACTAAAACCAATTCACTCCGTTTACAAGCAGGCTCTCAAGGTTCTTGATAAGAAACCTATTTGCCACCACCACTGCAGTATCTTGGTCAAGCATGACCTTTTAAGTTGGGACAATCTTGTAAAATTCAGCAATGCAAGTCTGGCATTTAAGATCTTTCATGGTTTAGCTCCACCCCCACTTAGTGATTTTTTTACGCTGAGCAGCAGATTCATAAGATCTGTCTCGGTAGGTGACTGTCGTGTCGCTGAGGAAAAGCTCCTTTAGCCAGTCAGCCTTCGCAGTGAGAGCTGCTCTGTTCTGGAACTCCATACCGTCACACATTCGCAAGATTGATACATACAGATCTTTCAAACACACTCTGAAAACATGGCTAAAGGTCAATCAGGTGTGTGAACATAGTAGCACTCTCCCATATTCTAACCCTCTCAACAACTAATGTAGATCCCATGTCTTGTCATCCTGTATGTTGTACTGCCTGTCTGCTTTGCTTGCTTGCTTGCCTGCCTAAATATACTTGCCTATGTGGGTTTTTTTTTCTTTTCCTTTTCCTGTCTTGCCTACATGTTACTTTGTCTGTCTGCTTGCCAGCATGATTCTTTTGCATTATAATGTGTTTGAAGTGCTTTAACTGTGTTGCATGTACTAATTCTCTATATGCTAATTGCTTGTTTTTATTGTGCTTTTATCTGGTGATCAACACCTTGCCCAGGGACTAGAGTTGGAAATTAGCCAGTCAGCTAAAACTGGCACATTTGGAGCGATGTTATTGAATGTGCATTGTCCCTGTACAACTAAACCAATAAACGAAACTAAACGAAACTTTTTTTTTTTATATACAAGCGCAGGTTTCGTGTGAAAGGTTTCTTCAATCGAGGCACACTTAATCGACGGCATCTAAACGGTGAATTGTTTTGAAGGGCCTCCAGGTGACTCCTGCAGACCAAAGCGGGCTCTCTCAGTACAGCTCTGAACCCCCAAATCCCAGGCTGGGAGTCCTGAGGGCCTAATTTCCCACAGTGAACCCTTCTCTCGGGGGAGCTAAAGAAAAAACGTGGATAACATATATATACAGTGGGGAGAACAAGTATTTGATACACTGCCGATTTTGCAGGTTTTCCCACTTACAAAGAATGTAGAGGTCTGTAATTTTTATCATAGGTACACTTCAACTGTGAGAGACAGAATCTAAAACAAAAATCCAGAAAATCACATTATGATTTTTAAGTAATTAATTTGCATTTTATTGCATGAAATAAGTATTTGATACATCAGAAAAACAGAACTTAATATTTGGTACAGAAACCTTTGTTTGCAATTACAGAGATCAGACGCTTCCCTGTAGTTCTTGACCAGGTTTGCACACACTGCAGCAGGGATTTTGGCCCACTCCTCCATACAGATCTTCTCCAGATCCTTCTGGTTTCGGGGCTGTCGCTGGGCAACACGGACTTTCAGCTCCCTCCAAAGATTTTCTATTGGGTTCAGGTCTGAGACTGGCTAGGCCACTCCAGGACCTTGAGATGCTTCTTACGGAGCCACTCCTTAGTTGCCCTGGCTGTGCTTTGGTCGTTGTCATGCTGGAAGACCCAGCCACGACCCATCTTCAATGCTCTTATTGAGGGAAGGAGGTTGTTGGCCAAGATCTCGCGATACATGGCCCCATCCATCCTCCCCTCAATACGGTGCATTCTGGCCCTGTACCCTTTGCAGAAAAGCATCCCCAAAGAATGATGTTTCCACCTCCATGCTTCACGGTTGGGATGGTGTTCTTGGGGTTGTACTCATCCTTCTTCTTCCTCCAAACACGGCGAGTGGAGTTTATACCAAAAAGCTCTATTTTGGTCTCATCAGACCACATGACCTTCTCCCATTCCTCCTCTGGATCATCCAGATGGTCATTGGCAAACCTCAGATGGGCCTGGACATGCGCTGGCTTGAGCAGGGGGACCTTGCATGCGCTGCAGGATTTTAATCCATGACGGCGTAGTGTGTTACTAATGGTTTTCTTTTGAGACTGTGGTCCCAGCTCTCTTCAGGTCATTGACCAGGTCCTGCCGTGTAGTTCTGGGCTGATCCCTCACCTTTCTCATGATCATTGATGCCCCATGAGGTGAGATCTTGCATGGAGCCCCAGACCGAGGGAGATTGACCGTCATCTTAAACTTCTTCCATTTTCTAATAATTGCACCAACAGTTGTTGCCTTCTCACCAAGCTGCTTGCCTATTGTCCTGTAGCCCATCCCAGCCTTGTGCAGGTCTACAATTTTGTCCCTGATGTCCTTAGACAGCTCTTTGGTCTTGCCCATTGTGGAGAGGTTGGAGTCTGATTGATTGAGTGTGTGGAGAGGTGTCTTTTATACAGGTAACGAGTTCAAACAGGTGCAGTTAATACAGGTAATGAGTGGAGAATAGGAGGGCTTCTTAAAGAAAAACTAACAGGTCTGTGAGAGCCGGAATTCTTACTGGTTGGTAGGTGATCAAATACTTATTTCATGCAATAAAATGCAAATTAATTATTTAAAAATCATACAATGTGATTTTCTGGATTTTTGTTTTAGATTCCGTCTCTCACAGTTGAAGTGTACCTATGATAAAAATTACAGACCTCTACATGCTTTGTAAGTGGGAAAACCTGCAAAATCGGCAGTGTATCAAATACTTGTTCTCCCCACTGTATATATATATATATATATTTTTTTTTTAATGCACTAGGGCTGACCCCATTTAGTCGACTGGTCGATTGTTTGGTCGTTGGGCTGTTGGTCGACCGAGATTTGTTTTGGTCGAGCAGTCGTGCGAAATAAAATAAATTGTAAAAAATTTTAAACAATTCTCCACGCAGCATGAGACACCTAGGTTCGTGCCACAGTTCGGCGTGCTTGTCAGTAGAATAATCCATTCAGTAGAATAATCCATAACCCGCTGCGGGTATGGCAGTGACAGTCCTTCACTCTTAACATAGCTAGGCCTATATTTGTTCTCTTTAAATTATATTAGGCAGTTAAGGTAATGGTAATGTTGTGAATAATAAAAGTAACATTTTATAATAAATGTGTTTTGCTAATTGCATGGTTTATATATTTATAACTAACATGCGTAACACCCCCTATGTAGCCTATATTGTATCCTTCTTGTTTTAGGCATGCGAATGTGCATTTTACATTTTTACATTTTAAGCATCTTATCCAGAGCAACTTACAAGATGTGCATTAATACATGGTAGGAACAATCATAGATCGCGCAAGAGATCGCAGTGCAGTATACAGCGATAGACATCATTGCAGGAAGCTGCGTACCATACCTGTAACACTGGTTCGTAACATTATTATTATTATTATTATTTTTGTGTATGCGCGCCCCCTCATTTTTATTGTAGCCTAAGATTTGCCTACAGTTAAGATTAGTGATATAGGCATACTTTAATTACTCATGTCGATATAACCTAAGAACATAATGTCAAATAAAAAATCTGGAGTATGGCAGCATTTCGTCTGTCGCGCACGATCCCCAAAAAGTGGAGCGTGTTTTCCATGGCAGGGTTTATCGTTAATAAGACAAGGAGCAGCCTTTTACCAAAAAATGTGGACAAGCTACTGTTCCTGTGCCATAACATGAAACGACGTAAGTAGGCCATCGGATGGTAACTCGAGTAAATTATTTTCGATAGGCTATAGCCACTTTATGTTCAGCTTTAGGTTACAATTTAAGACATTAGGCTATGTGTGATCATTTGTTTGTTAGCCTATTTTTTTGCAAAAGATATTTAAAATCCCAATGAGACCAACCTGGTTAATTAAATAAAACACAGCCTACGCATTAGAATGTGTTATGGTTGTGGTCAAATAAAAGCATCAGCCTATTATGTGGCCATACCGCAACTTCACAAGCGCAACGGCAGAATCTGCAAGGAACGGAGACGTTTTTTTTTTGTTTTTTTTCTCTCTTTCTTTTCAGGTAATCTTGAACTCCGGCTCCATAAAGTCATTAGCCTATTGTTACTCATTTGTGTCATTCACTTAAGAAAGTTATAAAACACGAGACAAGCGCAGTGTGCATATAGTTGTATTTATAACAAATAGGGTGTGTCATACAGAAAAAACGTTTCGACGATCGAAAAAAACGGACGACTGTTGGTCGACCAAGATTTGTTTTAGTCAGGGACAGCCCTAGAAAGCACAGAAAGGGCAGAATGTCGGTGAGAGCGCTTTCTTACGTTGGCGGTGTCATGGTGCTGGTGCTGCTTTTCAGCCAGCAGCAGCGCACTGCACACGGCCCCATTTAAATAAGGGCTCCCCACTGCGCAGGTCAGCTGAGGTTCACGGGACTCCTCCGACACCTACTGGTTTGGACTTCTAAATTAACAAGACGTAACTAAAAAGTACACGAGTTGCAGAAGGTGCTGGAATGTGTCCATATTGTGAAATTCATGTTCTACAAATGATGCTGATAGGTCTATTTTGTGAAATAGAAATTGTCAGGGCTTTGTTCTTATCCTCCACTGGTTTCTCCGCCATCTCTGTACATGTGGTGAACTTTATTCATTAGATCAGGTTGATGGTGACCAGCCACTGGAACATTCATGCTAAACTCCGGTGAGATTCTCAACTGTCACTGCTTCCTGCCCCCCCCCCCCCAGAATAACAACAACCTAGATGTCTGCTGCCACCTGCTGGCCCAGGAGAGTAACCGGTACCTGTATGAAGAGTACCACAGCACGGAGGAGGGGCGGCTGACCCGGAACCATATGCTGCACATCAACTTGGGCTACCCGCTTTCAGAGGGGAACAAGGCCAACGGGGTGGGGGGGCGCCCCCTGGTGCACAGCTCCAGTGATGGCCACCTCGAGCCCCAGAGGAGCGGGACGGGCATCAAACCGCCTCACATGGTGTTCCCCGAGCCCCACTCCGCCCCGGCAGCCATGGCCCCTTCCCCGGGGTACAACCCCTTCTTCATCAACGAGCAAGGCCGCACCGCCAGGACCCCGCCCCCTCACCCCGCCCCAGCCTACTCCGCGGTCCCGCGCTACACCATGAGCCCCATCACGGTCACCCTCTCCCAAAACATCCCACCCGCCCCCCAGGCCCTGCAGATCCCCGGGGGCGCCTACAGCAGCAGTGGGAACACACTGTACATCCGCCCCACCCCGTCCCAGAGCCCCCAGCCCTCGCCCTGGCCCTCACCAGTGGTGCCCGTGTACCAGCCCTCCCCGTACTCCTCCCCATATGCCCCCAAACAGATGCCCCAGACGGTGTACCACTCCCCACCCCCTGCTCAGTTCCCCTCACCCTACAGCTCGCCCCAGCACCAGATCCAGCAGTCGTCCCACGTCCTCCTGCCCATCAGCCCCCCCACCTACCAGCAGCAGCAGCAGCAGCAGCAGCCGCCGGTGTCCTACCTGCCGTACCTGAAGAACCAGATGGAGATCCCCCTGGAGGGCCCCCAGAGGCCCCCGGCGCCGCGCCCGCGCAGCAGCTCTCCCGCTCCCGGGCAACAGGGGGCGCAGCGGGGGCAGAGCGCCCTCTACATATCCACCAGCCCCTCCCCGGGCTCGCCGTCCCGGGCGATCAGTCTGACTGGGCCTGCCGGGACCTCGTTTCACCCAGGTATGTACATCCACCAGGGCCCCGCCCGGCCCCACCCGGCCTCCTCCCCCCAGCCGGCGAGCTCCGCCTACACCTTCAAGATCAAAGTGTCGCCTGGCAGAGCACAGCGGCCCCCCGGCTCGCCCACTGTGGAGACGGAGTCCCTGCTCAACATGGTGGATCAGGTGGACCACCCTGCCACCCCTGCCCCCATCCTGCCCATCTCCGTTCTGCCCGGCAACATCGCCAGCCAGATCAACCACATGCCGCGTCGGTCCAGCTCTGGCTCTGACGACTACGCGTACACTCAGGGTGAGAGGGGTGCTGTAGAGTGCATGTGGGTTTGTGTCACACTCAAGCTGTACCCCTCTGGCTATGAACCCTGCTCCCTGTGTGGCTGTATGTGTGACTGCTTGTGTGTGAATCTGACCCAGAGTGTGGTTCAGTGTGTGACTCTGATTCAATGTGACTCTGACCCAGTGTGTGACTCGTGTGTTTTACTTGTGGGACTGAGCGTCTGGTGCTCTCTGTGGCTGCGTTTGTGTGGCTAAGTGAGTGATACTGACTGTGTGCATGTGACTGTGTGTAAGAGACACTGTGACTGTGTGACTGTGTGTGACTCTGTGTGAGAGACACTCTGTGACTGTGTGTGTGAATCTGTGTGAGAGACACTCTGATTGTGTATGTGTGACTGTGTGTGTGTGTGTGTGTCTGTGTGTGGTGTAACTCTGTGTGAGAGACTCTGTGACTGTGTGTATGTGACTGCATTTGTGACTGAGTGTGTGACTCTGTACAGCGCTTCTGCTCCACCAACGGGCGAGAATGGAGCGTCTTGTGAAAGAGCTCCTCCTGGAGAGACAGAAGCTGGAGCAGCTGAAGGGCGACGTCAATGACATGGAGTATGACCTTCTACAAAGACGCTTTCACAGGGTCAACAGCTCCAGCCTCATCCCCCGGGTCAGACTCAACACACTGTCCTTACGTACAATATACACACAACACGCAGTGTCTTTACGTACAATATACACACAACACATGCACTACCGGTCAAAGGTTTTAGAACAGCCCCAAGGTTACCAAAAACTGAAAAATAATGTACATTTTTGGGCAGTCAGTAGTTTCCTACACCATCAAAAGGCACTTGGAAACTGGAGGAAACTCTTGACAGGAAGAGGTCTGGCAGACCCAAAGCCACAGCAAAATCAGAAGACAAGTTTCTGAGAGTCAACAGCTTGCGTGATAGGTGGCTCACAGGACAACAGCTTCAAGCACAGCTTAACACCGGTCGAAGTAAGGAAGTCTCAGTTTCAACTGTGAAGAGAAGACTTCGAGCTGCAGGTTTGACAGGTCGAGTGGCAGTAAGAAAGCCATTGCTAAGATGGCAAAATAAGAAAAAGAGGCTTGCCTGGGCCATGAAGCACCGCCAGTGGACTACTGAAGACTGGAAGAAGGTCTTATGGACCGATGAATCAAATTTTGAAATCTTGAAATTTTTAAAGGTTTTTGTAGGCCGTCAAGTAGGCGAAAGGATGGTTCCTCAGAATGTGACGCCAACTGTCAAACATGGAGGAGGAAGCGTGGCGGTCTGGGCCTCTTTTGCTGGATCCAGAGTCGGCGACTTGCACAGAGTGACTGTTAACCCACGTTAACCCATTACTTGTTCCCTGAAAAGGGCCTTTTTTATTACTCTGAAATGTACATTATTTTTCAGTTTTTGGTAACCGAAACTTTTTTTTCTTAATCTCTGGCAGTTTACCGCTTACCTTTGTACCATTTCAGGTTATTCACTGGACTTGAACTGCTTAAATTGCAGTAAAAACTGGAAAATGGGTTTTTTCTAAAACTACCGGTACTGTACAGTGTTCGCATGTACAGTACACACAACACACACAGTGTCCTTATGTACAATATACACACAACACACCGTGTCCTTACATACAATATACACACAGCACACAGTGTTCACACATACAATATACACAAAACACAGTGTCCTTATGTACAATATACACACAACACAGTGTCCTTAGGTACAATATATACAACACAGTGTCCTTAACGTACAACTAGGGCTGTGACGGTATGAAATTTTCATGGTATGATAATCGTACTACTCAATATCACGGTTTTCGGTATATCACGGTATCAGGTTTTAAGCTAAAGTATCACACAAAGTTTTACAAAGAAGTTTACTCGATCTGTTTATTGTATGGCTCTTTTGCAGATTTATATACCATTTTAATAGAAAAATAAAAGAAAATGAAACTGAATATAGTTCACTCCTTGTAATTGTATGTTTAAATCAATGTAAATAATTCACTTTGCGAATTCAGCAACATTTTGCTTTATCGCGTCTTCAGCTTATCGGATTTAGTACTATATTTAGCTCACTCACTTTTTCCATTGTGGCATAACGTGAAGGATGATGCTCACACAGGTGGAATGCAAGGTTTGACATGTTCATTCCTCTGGCCATTACACGTTTCCCACATTCTCTACAGATGGGAGATCCGTTCTCAACAACAGCACCATCTTTTTTTTTTTTTTCTGAATCCAAAGTGAGTCCACATGGATGAACGAGTTCACTTTTTGGCGGGATATAATTCATCATTACAGACCGCCTCGGAATCAGCATCGGACATCGCAAGTTTTACAAGGGACCGCAAACGGAGATATATGCCGTGTAGCTAGCTAGCTAATAACAGCGACCTATTTGGGAAATGCGAGGGGGTTGTCTGCACGTGTGCATTATAAACAAAACAAAATGCAAGAACAGCCAAAGAGGTGGTGGGATTAAATTACACTAGCGGACACCCCAGGTCCAGTATTATATTATGTAATATGGGTTATTTAGACATTTTAGTAGGGTAACGGTTGAAATATTTTTTTCCCTGCATGAAAATAGCTTTTGCCACCTGATTTACTATCATGGTATTACGTTAAGTTTATGATGGTATTATTTCATATTTGAATATTGTGGCATACTGTCACACCCCTACGTACAACACACACAGTGTCCTTACGTACAATATACACAACACATAGTGTTCACATGTACAACACACACAGTGGGCCAGATGCAAGAACCACTTTTATGCACAAATTTCTTTTGTAACTCTGCGAGTGATTTACGAGAATTTGCCGCATTCACCAATTTTCTCGTATTTCGAATTTTCTCTTAGGTACGAACAAGATTTACGAGTGGTCCAAAGCTGTTGTACGAGTCATACGTGCAATTTGCCTGCTGTTCTCCAAAGCAAAACAACTTTGTTTTTGACTAATGGACTGTGTCTATTTCGTTACTTAGAAGAACTGTTGAGTTTGAATATATAAATTACACGATAAATGATAGAATTCATAATGTATAATCATTTTGAGAGTATCCTGTTTGACAATTGTAGGCCTATATTTGACTGTTTTCTTTCCAAATTGTAGGATAATATCATTCATAATTCATTAATATAATTATATCATTATCATTTGTTTCAATTGTGGTTATTGAGGCTATGGTATAATACTACGCAATATCAATATAAACATCTCATATTCACTCGTCGGTGTGCGTAACGGAGACTTCCTCCTGACCCCCTCCTGTTGCAGTCATGGATCGCCTTGCTTTCGCGAGACGTTTCTTTGGCTCCAATTTCATATCACACCATTTTTATAAATTTTTCTGTGATGCTACGGGCAACAGATGATACTGCGTTAACTGCACAAGTAATTTTTTCCCACTCCTTGGTTTTAACAGGTCACTTAATTCCACTGTTGACACTCTTAAATAGTATGTGCTTTCGGTTACTTATTTCAGATAGTAGTACTTCAATCTCTGAGTTCGTATTGTTTTTCTTCTTGGTTTTTTTCGGTGCCATTGTTATGAATGACTTTCCTATGAAAATGGGGCGGGACACCTAACCTTATATAGCATTATTGGGGCATTAATTATGCTAATTCACAAATCACATGAATGCGCACTCATTTAAGAAGACGTAGCATTCAGCATGTTTACATTGTCATTTACGTCAGTTTTCTGAAGTTGCGAGCGTTTGCTGAATCTGACGTGAACACTCGTAGAAGCCACCTCATGAAGAAGAAAAAAATATATATATATCTTGTATGAGGTCCAGTGTCTGTACATAGAATATACAGAAAACACAGTGTTCACACATACAGTATCTGTACATACAATATACACACAACACAGTGTCCTTACGTACAATATACACAAAACGCACACTGTCCTTATGTACAATATACACAAAATACACTGTTCACACGTACAACATACACAAAACACAGTGTTCACATGCACAATTTGCACACACACAATATGCATAAAAAGGACATGTATACACACTTGCCCAGAGTGTACACACACACACACATCTATTTAATCAGAAATGGCTCTTGCATTACATGTGGCTATAGAGAAATGCTCACTAAGAGTTTTTGAGGTGTGAGGTTTAATTTGTTTACTAAATTTCAGCCCGTTGTGATGTGCACGTGCGTGTGCGCCCACATGTTTTTCTTTGCGTGTCAAAGTTCTGATATGCATGTCATTGTCCTGGTGTGCGTGAGAGACACTTGTAGTGTGTGCACCTTTGTTCAAATGTGTTTGTTTTTGCGTGTTCGCAGCCTGACGATATGACTCGTTTGCGCAGTCTGAACCGACAGCTACAGATTGACATTGATTGCACCTTGAAGGAAACAGACCTGCTTCAGTCTAGAGGTACTGCAGCGTAGCACAGGTGTTCCCTGCACCATATTAACACCCTCACTGTCCTCCATTCAGCTAAACACTGTCCCCCATTCATTGTCCCTCATTCACCCAAACTCTGTCCCCCATTCATTGTCCCCCATTCACCGAAACCCTGTCCCCCATTCATTGTCCCCCATTCACCCAAACACTGTCCCCCATTCACCAAACATTGTCCCCCATTCAGCTAAACACAGTCCCCCATTCATTGTCCCCCATTCACCAAAACACTGCCACATTCAACCTTCGGTGCACTTTTAAATGACACACTCGTATGAGAATTGATGCCTCTGGCCAGTGCATCTCTCTGAATATGGTGTTTACTGTGTGCCAGTGGCTCAGGTCACACACCGAAACTTATCCTAATGACTAGCAAACAAAGATCAGCCACACACGTGATCGAATATGTATTTTTAACTGGTTGTTTCTCAGGCTAGTTTGTACACTGGCTAATTTGTTATGGACTGTGTGGACAATTGGTCATGTGAGTTTGTGTTCACCAAGTGTTCTATGCATTATATAGTATTCTATGCATTTGTGTTTTTAGTTCTGTGTTGCGTTTGGTAGGCTGGTCGGTTGGTTTTTGTATTTGTATTTAAGTTTAAAATTGTGTTAAACTCTTTGCAGGGAAGTTTGATCCGAAAGCGATGAATAACTTCTATGACAACATCCAGCCAGGGCCAGTGGTCCCACCCAAGCCTCTGAAGAAAGGTGAGTCTGGATTCGGCCATCTTCTCTTCTGGGGAATACAGGAGACGAGCAGAACTGCAACATTTCGTATTTGATAAATGATTAATCAATACACTGTGCCAATCATACCAAAACCATATTTATCCACCCAATTTTGGAGTTGTGTGTGTGTCTGTGTGTGTGACCTATGCTGACTCTGGCCCCGTCCCACAGGTGGAGGGGTGACCTCCAAGCTTGGCGGGAGGCCTGCTCCCAGGGACGAGGATTTCGAAGGGGTGCAGTGGAACTGTGAGAGCTGCACCTTCCTCAACCATCCTGCGCTGAACCGCTGCGAGCAGTGCGAGATGCCCCGCTACACCTGAGCCGCGCCCGCCACGCCTGAACCACGCCCCCCAACTCCGTCTCTCTCCTGCACACTGCACGCTGATCTCTCTCCATCAAGAAAACATGGAACTGTTCCCCCTGGGCCCCCCCCTGTTGTCAGGACATCAAATACAGCATCCCACCTTGCCACAGAGCCCACCCCTATCCCCCTCTCCTGCAGAGAGGAGCCACCTGTGTAGTCGAAGGTTTGGGGAATAGGGCTCTACAAGACAAAAGGACGGGGAGGGGGCAGGAACGAAGAGCAAAGGTGGAGGCCTGGTGAGATGTGGGCATGGCTCCAGAGAGAGAGTGGGCTGTGTGGATGTGGCTCAGATTATGTGGGCATAGCTCATAGAAGGGACGGTGTGGTTCAGAGAGAATGGTGGGTGGGGGGCATGGCTCAGAGGTCCCGGAGGGTGGGGTCCTGATCCCTCCATGCCGAAGGAGACCACGGTGTTTACATGCCCAGACAGTGGACAATTGGTGGACTTGCCTAAAAAGGAGGAGTCGGGAGCCCAATTGGTTCTACACTGTATGCCGCTCCTGCTCTGTGAGAGCTCCTCTCTCGCGGACAACAAACACTAAAAGGACTGGCATATAAATATTTACCTGACATTTCTCCGCGTCATGCTCTGCTGTATACAGGTGGTGTCGTTTTCCTGTGCGGAGGCTCCAGGCTCACTCTGTGAAGTGGCCTGGGCTGCGTGTGAACATATCTGTAAGAACATGCATACTCATGTATTCGGTCCGGACAACGCCTGTGAAGTTTCAAAAAGGAAAAAAGAAAAAAAAAATGCACTGCATCCATTGTGAATTCAGGAACGTAATCTGCTGTAGTTGGGATAAACTTTATGTCCGACGCGCTCTTCCCATCCCGCGTTTGTCCCCGAAGAACCCATCCAACCCTGTGGCACCCCAGCCCAACTCGCTCTGTACAAACCCCATGTGCTGGATGCCAGGATTAGGGTGAGGTGTACTGTAGGATTTTGGACAGACTACTATAGGGCTAGGGAGGGGAAATTGATTGCTTTGGGTGAGCTATTAAATGTTAAAGGGTTTCTTTGGGAGGGGAGGGGAGGGGGAGGGGAGGGGAGGGGGGGGAAATAGAACTAACCCTAAACCACCCCATCCTAATTAGCCCGGAACTCAGGTGGTGAGGGCTGGTCTGTGTTTAGGTCATAATCAGTAGTACCGTATAAACAAGATGTGTGATTTTCTTTTTAAATCGTGGAGATTTTTTTTTAATATATATAATTTGTTCCTTTTTATGGTCAGCATTGTCCCTCAGGAACACTGGAGAAGCCTGATAATGAAAGGAAGTGCTCTTTTCCCCCCATGGTGGGGATTGTCCTCAGAGTGTTGGCTCTAGCCCCCCTCCCCCTCCCCATATGTGGGATAAGTTCTAGCATTAACACAGCGGTGTGACAGTTCCACAAAACGTGGTGAAGTTTCCATCAGGGGGGGTTCTGTGCAACAACCCAACCCCTCCCCTTTCAAAATCCTGTGAGATTGTGGTTTGAACTGGGTTTAGCATGTACATAATGTAATATATACATCTAAATAAACATAGCAGAAGTCTCCCAGTGCCATTTCTTTTGACCAATGCCTTTTGAAGGCTGAGCCAGATGCATGTGCACCTGGAAAAAGTGCAAGTGGCGGGGATTCAATCCATTATGCTGCTTGATCTGCAACGTACAAACAGTTTAACTGGCAGCAGATGTGCCATCAGGGTCCCTTAAACAATATTCTTATACATAGGGTATTGTTAGGTTCACGAATTCAGAAGACCTTAAAAGAGGATAGAGAATACTTGCACCAAATGAGAAACAGAACAGTCAATCAAAATCAAGCAGAGTTTATTTAACCCAATGCATTCGGGGTTCAATGCCTCCCTGTCAGACAAAGAACAACTCATTTCCTGCAGATTGTTCTTCTTATACACAATAGTTACCCTTAGATGCTTTAGCCTCGCCCACACACCAGTCACAAGACATTTATTTTCCCCATCTCTGAGAGAACCTAATCTTTTGGCAGACACTCTGACCTTGAGACTGTGGCGGTCAGCTACCCATGCAAAACAGTTCCGCAAAACAGATTTAGTACAAGTATGTGAAGTTATTCAGAAACAATTTTTAACCCTTTGATGCATAACCCGGGTCAAAAGTGACCCGGTGGAGAGTTTATTTTCTATATCTTTGCAAAAAATGAATTTCATCATTCAGCAATCCAGGTATTCCTCAATTAACTTGTTTTTGATAATCACAAGTCTTTATTTTGATATTTCCTTTCTTACTTTTTGAATAAAAATGTTTTTTGTATTACTACCCCTCTAATGCATAACATGGGTCAAAAATGACCCGCATTCATTTCCTATGTACGTTTATGCACACTTGAGTGTTTATTTGCTATATATTTGGAATAAATGTATTTTATCACTCAGCAATCCAGGTAACTTGTTTTTGATAAGGAACCTTTTGATCTTTGTGCTTCTGAAAATTGACAGTTATCAGATGTGTACAGCCGTGGCAAAAGTTTTGAGAATGACACAAGTATTGGTTTTCACAAAGTTTGCTGCTTCAGTGTTTTTAGATCTTTTTGTCAGATGTTACTATGGTATACTGAAGTATAATTACAAGCATTTCACAAGTGTCAAAGGCTTCTATTGATAATTACATTAAGTTTATGCAAAGAGTCAATATTTGCAGTGTTGACCCTTCTTTTTCAAGACCTCATGCAGTACCATTCTTTATTCATGGCTGTGTTCTTAGGCAAAATTGTGAGTGAGCCCACTCCCTTGGCTGAGAAGCAACCCCACACATGAATGGTCTCAAGATGCTTTCCTGTTGGCATGACACAGGACTGATGGTAGCGCTCACCTTTTCTTCTCCGGACAAGCTTTTTTCCGGATGCCCCAAATAATCGGAAAGGGGATTCATCAGAGGAAATGACTTTACCCCAGTCCTCAGCAGTCCAATCCCTGTACCTTTTGCAGAATATCAGTCTGTCCCTGATGTTTTTCCTGGAGAGAAGTGGCTTCTTTGCTGCCCTTCTTGACACCAGGCCATCCTCCAAAAGTCTTCGCCTCACTGTGCATGCAGATGCACTTACACCTGCCTGCTGCCATTCCTGAGCAAGCTCTGCACTGGTGGTGCCCCGATCCCGCAGCTGAATCAACTTTAGGAGACGGTCCTGGCACTTGCTGGACTTTCTTGGGCGCCCTGAAGCCTTCTTCACAACAATTGAACCTCTCTCCTTGAAGTTCTTGATGATCCGATAAATGGTTGATTTAGGTGCAATTTTACTAGCAGCAATATCCTTGCCTGTGAAGCCCTTTTGGTGCAAAGCAATGATGACTGCACGTGTTTCCTTGCAGGTAACCATGGTTAACAGAGGAAGAACAATGATTTCAAGCACCACCCTCCTTTTAAAGCTTCCAGTCTGTTATTCTAACTCAATCAGCATGACAGAGTGATCTCCAGCCTTGTCCTCATCAACACTCTCACCTGTGTTAACGAGAGAATCACTGACATGATGTCAGCTATTCCTTTTGTGGCAGGGCTGAAATGCAGTGTAAATGTTTTTTGGGGGATTAAGTTCATTTTCATGGCAAAGAGGGACTTTGCAATTAATTGCAATTCATCTGATCACTCTTCATAACATTCTGGAGTATATGCAAATTGCCATCATAAAAACTGAGGCAGCAGACTTTGTGAAAATTAATATTTGTGTCATTCTCAAAACTTTTGGCCATGGGTGTATATGTGCTGAAAAGTAACAAAAAAAACATATTTCAAATATCAATGGATTCTTGTGTAGACCAAATCACTGCTAAAATCATTATTTTAACAAAATGATTATTAAATTATTATTATAGTATGTCTTTATTGATGACGGGTCATTTTTGACCCATGTTATGCATTAGAGGGGGTGTGGAGGGTTTATGTATCAAAGGGTTAAACACAGAATTTCTCTATCAATCCCTCATTTTTATGATTTTATCCCATATAGTCATAAAATACTTTCACATTTTGAACAGCATTGCAAGTTTATTTCAATGCAGAAGCTTAAACATCTTTAAACAAGTTTTGCAAGGCCATGGCAGTATTGTCATAGTCTGGAGGATCAATTATCTCTTCATTCCGAGTCAGATTGTCCTTCTTCAGAATCTAGGTTGTCATACTCATCAGTCACTAGGTCTTTTTGTTGGGCCAGGGCTAATTTCTTAAGACCTTCCGTAGCTTGATCTATGGTTTTACCATCTGCATTGTTATCAGGTATGTAGGTACAACACGCAGTTCCAATTATGTGGCATACTCCTCCCTTGGAGGCAGTCATGAGGTCCAGGACCATACGATTTTGAATTGTCATTAATCTAAGTGCAGTTAACTCGTTTTTTCACTTTCGGTTGCATTCAGTGTAAAATTTATCAATGCACTCAGGCGGTAGTTTATTGTCTCTACCCTTAACATTAATTTGCCCACCCCCATTTGGGGAAAAAGACTAAGAACCGCTTTGTTCCCTGTACTCCAAAGTTTGTGATCTTTTGGAACATTACTTCCCCATATTGCATCATGCTTATCCTCTAAGGATCTTTTTGCACGACCCTGTTTCAGCGCTTATTATCCATGTATGGTCAGTCAACATCACATATGCACAAGTTCCGTGCCACTTCTTAGGCAGAGCTATGTACACATTGTGTCCGCAAAGCCAGTACCACCCATCCACTGCCCTAGTGCCGTTTTCTGTAGGCGCTAACGTGGAACACCTTGTCCCATTTAAGTGCGTTCCGGTGGTTCTATTCTTACAGTGGGAGTACACTGTCCCATTGCATTGGGATGTGTCCCCCACCGAAACTGTTCCATTCCCTCGTACACAATTTACAAAGGTCTTATGCGGGGTATATGGTACTACCATAATGGGCGTAATCAAATTTTGTCGTGAGGTTTGTAATAAACCTTGTCGATCAGTGCAATTTATTCCCGTCAGTATATTCATAGCAGTTAGCCTGGTTGTGATTTTGTGGGTTGGGTCAAAGTATTTAAGTGTTCCTGTATGAGTTGAGAGCCCTATGGCACATGTTACAGTCCAGGACACATTTAATCCAATTCCCGGGGGTTGGTCCACAGTCACCCTTGGTGCTACGGATGATGCCGGTAGATGTGTGCATACATAGCAGTTGGTCTTGTTTATGCTCTGTGCTGTGCTTTTACAAATCTCTTCCCTCTTATCGGTGTTCAGACTACCGTGATTATCATCAATATGGTCAAAGACCCCACTGCCCGCCACTGGAGGTTCGCCATAGCTGTGTCTAAATCTCAGTAAGAGGGTTGTTTGCTTCACCGGTTTTGAGACAGGTGTGTTCTATATTTCACACCTCCCTTTGTAGCCGGACTTCTCCCTTCTGAGCACAACTCTTTTAGGTACCTACTCACCCTTTGTTACCTTTTTACAGTGGGACAGATGCACCCAGGTGGATCGCTCAGCAATCTTTACTGCTGTTGGAGTTGTTAGTAGCACCTGATACGGCCCTTTCCACTTTGGTTGATGCCACGCCTTGTGCCTTGGATCTTTAATCGGTACCCAGTCCCGACCTGCAGCTTTTCTTCTGGTATTCCAGCTGTAAGAGTTTACACATTTCTTGTTTATTAGATAACATTTTCTTCATATACTCTGCCAATGTGGGATTATCCTCTGATGTTCTACCTCCAAATTGCGGTAGGTGATAGGCTTTTCCCATCTAGGTATTATTTCTCTAGAAATTATTTTTGCCACAGTTTGTGCATCAATGTTTGAGGTAGGGTATGCTTCTACCCAACCTGAGAATGGGTCAATCATTACTAAGCAGCTCTTTTTCCCTCACTTGGTGTGAGGTGGATGAAATCCATCATCCAAGATTCAAATGGTCAAAACATGTTAAACACCTTTTACAAAAAAAAAATGTTAAGGTTGTAAATCCAAACGTTGTATAACGTTTGTTAACCATAGCTACCATCCCTCCTCTTGAGACATGGCATATGCCATGACTCAACTCTGCAGCTATGGTAAACAAAGATCTCGGTAATACAGGTTTGTTTTCTGGGCCCACCCACAGGCCAGTTTCCTTCTCAGTAAATTTTTGGTTGCCCCACATCCTTTTCTCTGGTACCCCCGCTTCATGTTGCATGTCTCTCAAGAGAGTGTCTGCAGCTGCTTCTTTTGCAGCAGAGTCTGCGAATGCATTCCCAGGGACACCTCATCTGTTTCCTTTCGTATGTGCTGCACATTTACATATAGCCAGTGTTTTGGGTTTCTGTAATGCTGCAATCAGTTCCAGTATCACTGGTGCATGTTATTGGTTTACCTGTTGAAGTCATTCTTTTTGCAGGATCCATCCACATAGAATGTTACTTCTGCGTCAAGAATGGGTGTGTCCATTAACCCGGGGCGTGCTGCCACAGACCTAGATGTTTCAGCTACACAATCGTGAGGATCTCCATCCTCAGCGGTTGGCAGCAAGGTAGCCGGATTAAGTGTGGTGCATCTTACAATTGTTAGAGTAGGAGCTGTTAGTAGAGTCGCCATACAGCTCAGCTGTCTTGCTGGTGACAAGAATGTATGTTTTGTTTGCAGTAGTAATACAGAAACTACATGTGGTACCATCAGTGTCAATGGTTGGTATAACACTATGGTTTGTGAGGCTTTTACTGCTAATGCTGCTGCTTCAACAGCTTGTAGACAGCATGGCAGTCCTCGTGCTACAGGATCGTTCTGTGGAGTAATAAGCAATTGGTCTTTGCTTACCTCCAAATGTTTGCACTAGGACTGACGACATGAATCCCCCACGGCTGTCTACCATCTGTATGAAGGGTTTAGCTGGGTCAGGATGTGCCAACACCTGAGAGCTCACCATGACCTGTTTTACCTGTTCAAAGGCTTCGTTGGCTTCAGGAACCAATTTGATTGGATCTCGAGCCTCCATTGGTTCGCTGTAAATACAATCTAACAGTGGCTGCGTCAACTGTGCATAATTACATATC
The DNA here is from genome assembly GCA_029706075.1 of Aldrovandia affinis. NCBI lineage: Eukaryota > Metazoa > Chordata > Actinopteri > Notacanthiformes > Halosauridae > Aldrovandia > Aldrovandia affinis. The sequence continues at coordinate 3,269,086 of JAINUG010000082.1, forward strand.
CAGGTTCAGCAGAAATGTATCATTCCTAGGAAAAACATAATCTGTTTTTTTGTTTTAGGCTTTGGGGCCTGCAGTATCGCTGTTTTCCTATCCGGTAACAAGGCTCGGCCTTGAGCTGAGATAGCGTGTCCCAGATATTTTACTTCTGGTAGACACCACTGCAGCTTCCCCTTGCTTATCTTGTGGCCTTCTGAGGCCAAAAAGGCCAAACATGCCTTTGAATCTATTTCGCAGCGCTCCCGAGAAGGAGAGCAATTCAATATGTCGTCTACATACAGGAGTTAAAAAAAAAAAAACACAGATACTGCCAGTATAATGTATCTGGAGAATAGGAAATGGGATTTTCTCATTTAAACTTTTTCTCATACATTTCACCTGGTCCTGGTGCCTCTCGGAAATACATGCTAGCTGGCAGTGTAGTGTAATGGTTAGGGAGCTGGGCTTGTAACTCGAGGGTTGCTGGTTCGATTCCCACGCAGGGCACTGCTGTTGTACCCTTGAGCAAGGTACTTAACCTGAATTGCTTCAGTAAAATATCCAGCTGTACAAATGGATTGTATGTAAAGAAATGTAAAAACTGTGTAAGTCGCTCTGGATAAGAGCGTCTGCTAAAATGCCTAAAATGTAAAATGTACATAGTACAGTGCAGATCAGATGGATCATGGATGTCAATTTTATTAGGTTCTAACCTGTCCTTAGCCATTTTTATTTTTTCTGTAATCAGGTTTCTTTTCTTTTTCAGATTCAGCGAATGCGTCTTTTTTTTCTTTTCTTTTTATTTTGAGCCCAGAGTGTTTGCGGAACATCATATAATACCCAAGTATTTATCTGATGTAAACTAGGGTGGTCATCGGAAAGAGATAGCAGCGTGCTGTACGGTTCAAATTGCAGTTGTGTATGCACACAGCGTTGTACAGGCACAGTAGCAAAGAATGGTATTTTTACAACCTTGGATTTCTGTCTGCACTCCCTATCAGGCTGCATTTCTCTAACCCAAGAACCCACATCTTCCCATTCACATTCATTTTCGATAATGAAATATGCGGCTGCCTGATTTGTTCAAATAATAATTTCTGCTCTTCACTCAAGTTTACTAGAATTCCAGTAAATTTCGGTCCACTCTATATGGTGCCTAAACATCTCGTTTCATTTATTTGCGGCATGTTCCAGAAACACTCATTTTCTAAATGTCTAGTCAGGGGTAAGAAGAGAGCAGTGCTATAAGAGTTCGCTGTCTGCTCGGACGGAATAAATTCACACAGTTGTGCATGACTGGCAGTATATCAATTCCCACGTGTAATACCAATCTATCAATTGTATAGGATTCCCAAAACTATTTCCAATAGTACCTATACAGGTGACGTGACTAACAACCCATTTTCGTCACATTCAATAGTCATTTTTAATTTGTTAACGATGCCCTAGGCAACGCCTCACTTCGTATCACAGACCATGAAGCACCGCTGTCAATCAAAAAGATATTCACTTACCCATGACTAGAAAGGTTCATTCTTGGGCTGTCCTGTGGTTGCTAACTATAATTTTAAAAACAGATTTTGTATTCCCGTGTATGGGGTGCGTGTTTTCCTGTCTTTCCCCCCTCTCATCCTTTGGTCTTCCCTAGACGTTCGCTCGAAGTGAATAGCATGTTCTATTATCACTTGCAATCGGCACGTTGCCCACGTAATTACATGTCTTTTAATTAACATTGTTAATGCAGGAGTGAGACCGTTAAGGAACGCATTTTTCAGCTGTTGTTCATAAACCCCATCGTTATTATTTGCAGGTGGTTCAAGACCACTTGTTAGCATTAAACACTTTTTTAAGACGGTACGCCATTACCATTTCGTTTTTATTTTGCACACAGTCCGACATTTTTACGTAATCACAGTGTCCTCGGAAAAGAAGAGTAGCCCTTGTTAATAATTGATCCATATTTAATATTTTATATAATAACTTGGTTCCATATTTCTTTTGCTTTGCTTTATCACCTTTAGCTTTATCTCTAATTGCATTCACAAGCTTGCCACAATGCGGGACCTTCAACTTCAACTTCCCAAACTTTTCTTTCCACATGCTCAACCCAATCTCCTGCCCCCGTAAACCTCGATTCCATTTCCCTTGAATCCTGAGACAGGTAAACTTCACCATCACTTTCTTTCTTACAACAACAACCACAACCACCTTTGCTATTACACTTTTACATGGTCACACCTATGTTCTGTCACTCACTTTTATGGCAAGGCTCTAGGTTCAATATCACACCTTTATCTTTAAATAGAACTCCGAAAAATCCCGTCACTCACTGCGCTTCCAGAGGAACATTGGTCTATCTGGCCTCGCTACTTATCCAAAGATCCTGCGCGATCCGGACCGAGGTCTTTCAAAACTTGTCCCAGACAAGCCCCGTGCATGGTTTCAGACGTCACGCCCTTCCTCTGCGCCAGTGCGGTGAGATATTGGGATCCCGGTACGAGCCCCCAATTTGTTAGGTTCACGAATTCAGAAGAGGATAGAGAATACTTGCACCAAATGAGAAACAGAACAGTCAATCAAAATCAAGCAGAGTTTATTTAACCCAATGCATTCAGGGTTCAATGCCTCCCTGTCAGACAAAGAACAACTCATTTCCTGCAGATAGTTACCCTTAGACAGATGCTTTAGCCTCGCCCACACACCAGTCACAAGACAGTTATTTTCCCCATCTCTGAGAGAACCTAATCTTTTGGCAGACACTCTCTGACCTTGAGACTGTGGCGGTCAGCTACCCATGCAAAACAGTTCCGCAAAACAGATTTAGTATGTGAAGTTATTCAGAAACTATTTTTAAACACAGAATTTCTCTATCAGTATGCATGTACATTTTAACATTTACATTTTAAGCATATAGCATGTATACAACTTCTGATACAGAACCTGAAACCAAACCAGTGACAAAACGGTTTATTGTTGATCCCATTTCACATCCAGTTCTACAAAATATGTGTACAGATATATACATACAAAAACTCAACAGGATTCTTATTTTAACAAGTGTATGAATGTAGCAACGTGGACTTGGTCTGCCGTGACATGCCAAAGCGCTGAGCCAATGTCGAAAATATCCATCCAAACGAAAGCACTGCTTTCAAGCTAAACCATGAATTAATTTGAACAATTTTAAAAGGTGAAACAAAAATGATATTGCAGATTGGTGTACAATGAACTGTGAATTTGACCTTGTTTACAAAAAAAAATAATCAACGATTAAATGCAGACAAAATTCTGACGTGAAAAATACAGACTGGGGAAACGAGAAGTATAAAAATTGTGCACCTAAAACGAATAGGGCCTGATTCCTGTTACAAGACTAAAGCTCCTTAAATTTAGGGGTAGAAGTACTGAACCAAAATGTTTCTTGATACTGGGAGAGCAGCCTACATTTTTATAACCCAGTACACATTTTACTCTCCTATTTACATGAACATCACCTATACAAATAGTGTTGTATGAATGGAAATCTAAAACAAATGTACACATCTGAAGAAAATACATTATACAAAATCCCATTGTTTCGTACTGCCAAAAGACAATGTTTTAAAAACATTGAACGGACGATAGACAAAAGAATTTAAATATAGTTTTAATCTCTTTCCTCCAGTGGCCCCAGCAAAGCCCGACTGACTGACTTAAATAGCATGTGTTCATGTACAATTGCACTCTGGAGCGTTGTTTTGGAAGGAATACTTAAGTTAAGTAAGATGACATTCACTGGCTTTTACACAAGGGACTTGAGACAAATTGACCTTTAAAAATAAATGCATCGATAACTAACAAAATTACATTCAATAAATGGTAAACTGAGTTTATCTAGCCAGTGTACAATTTCTTGTAACAAAAACTGTGTATCCTGTTTCTGTGGCTTATGATTAGTTCACAACTAATCATTACTACAAATTAAACACAATGCATTACATTTCAGCCCGTGAGGAAATGCACAATTCTACCATTTAATATATAGAAAACACAAAAAATGTAATACAGTATTTTTCCTTCCAGAGTTCGGAACTTCATAATCCCATTTGCATGTCTGCAAAATTAAAGAAGTTGTCCACGTCACTTGAGGAGGAATTTTTGCTTTCTGAAACAAAAACCTGGGAGGAAACAAACACATCACTCAAAAAGGAAATTCTCCCATCTCACCTTAAGACCATTTCCAGTTCACACCATGAATAAAATACATTAAAATGGAGGATGCCGTGAGCCTCACCTTGGTTCCACTGAACACTCCGTTGGCGATGTTCCGGCACGCCTCCACCACGCCATCTCCATTCAACTCCAGAGCCACCACAGGGCCTGAAGAGAACTTACAATGAATTCTCCAATCTTTCCACGTTTAATCTAAACCCTTACCCCTTGTTAATTAGCGTTGACCTAAAATCTGAGTGACAAATGTAAGCAGGTGTTTTTTCCCCCCCATGTATTACACTCTTCCCCCTCCCTCAGCAGATGTGTGGTAAATGCTCTGGTGCAAGGTGGCTGCTGTGAATCACCCAGATGGATGCAACACATTGGTGGGGGTTGAGCAGAGTTTACCCCTGTTCACTGTTAAGCACTTTTGTGCCATATAAACGTGACCCGTTATCATTACACATATATTTTTCAATATTATATGTGAGTAATTTACATGTGGTAATTGTTACAGCTGAGGTCCTGCCTCTATAGACCTACGTACCTTTAGTTATCAGCTCTGCGAGACCCTCTGCGTTGTTCTTGAACACTCTGTTGACATCTTCAGGGCGCATGGAAACCTCCTTGGTTTGGATGAGAGCAAAGCCCTTCTCTGTAACCTGAGTGGGGGTCAAAAACAGAAACGACGATACATAGGAATCATTAGAATGACAATTAATCGTGCTGCAGTTTTCAGTTGTATTTACTATTACTACTATTACTATTATGTGTGGTGGTGAAAATGCAAAATACATGACCACAGCCCTGCAGCGTCACCCCAACATTTGTGCCCAGCAAGCTGTAGGTTCTTCTGTTGCATGCATTGTTCATTTCCTTGTAATTAGCACTTCCATTGTTTATGTGGCGTACTTGACAAATTATGTGCTTAGACATCAAGTGGTTGTTCATTTACTTGAGCTGAATGCGCTTTTTGTAAGTCACTTTGGATAAAAGTGTGTGCTAAATTATTGTATTGTATAGTCTTAGGATTTGTGTTTAGATAAATTGTTGTTTTTGACTCTGGGTCCTCAGTAAAAAGTCAGCCTTAGGCCTCAGGGTTAAACAAGCAGGGTTACACTCGAGTCACAGAGCTATGTACAACACACGCGCACACACAGGATAAAAAATCTGCAAGGGTCTCTCGCAGCCAACTTAAGTACAGAGATTTTAAAATATTCTAAAGAGTAGTTCTGATGACAAAATAAATTAATGTATTCTCTGAACATGTATACATGTTGCATGATCCAGGGGTACAAGACGTATCCAGTGTATAAATTGGCACACAAAAAAAAATTTAATAAAGAAAATAGCAATCAAATTGATACTTTCCACATAAGTTACTATGTAGCTAATCTACTATTATGCCAAGTATCATAAGAATAAAGTGAACATGTATTTTTTTGGGGCGATTTTAGTTTTTGTTAGTTTACGCCAAATTCCTTTGTAACTCGAAACATGCAATCGACTCAGCAACAAGATTTTTACTCGCTGTTTCAATTAGAGAATATGGATGTCGAGAAAGAAAGATTTCAAGCAAAATACAACAAGACGCATTATGTAATGCTGTTTATTAATATACTCACATGAAACAGAAATCCATACATTTTTAATTTATATAAACCAAATTTCTCTGAAAAAAATACACGAAACTTCTCATAAGATTTACTTACTCTTTGCGAATTTCCAGCTCTCTCTCTTGAATAGCGACTCCAAAATTACATTGAATCCTCAACCCCGAACACATTTACGCACTCAAAATTTGAGATCCTGCACTGTTGTTTTGGAAAAAGCTTTCTTAGGACCGCTTAAAATACGAGTTAACTATAGCAATGCTTGAACTGTCATTCTCATATCCTAAATGTTCTTTTGGTACCAAATGTTCTTGATTTCTTGGTAAATAACTCCCGAAATTTAACATTTTATTGTACCCCGAACACATATTTTGATCATCGATAGCTGTGGATTGTTGTAGTGGTATCAGTTTACACATCAAGTTAGCGTGGTGAATATAAAATGCTCGATCTCTCAAATTGACCAAAACCTTTGTTCTCCTAATCCAGGCTTACAAATGATTAATGTTCTGATGATTAATTAGTGACTTTGTGAAGTTGTCATTTTTTCCTTATGTTACACCTTTGTACCCCTGGACCATGCAACTGATCACATACAATGTCTCAATAACCTGATCTAGCTGGCTTTTTCACTTTCATTTGCTTGGCAAAATGTTCCATGGACACCAGGTTCAGTTTATATTGATTACTAGGACTTGGAAACTGAACAGTAAGGACACCATTTTGTTTCCAATGCAATTTTTACAATTCACACCGACCATCTCCAGACTTTCACCCTGTTAATGAAAACTTGAAATGGTCACTTGAAATGGTCTTAAAATGAATTGCAAGCTATACTTTTGCCATCACAGTGCACCACAATATATTTCCATAACAGAGAGAGCAGCCAAACTCTCACACCTATAAAAAGTGCAGGTTGTTTCACAACAGCTTGTGCTGATTTTTGTTAGGCTACTTTGACAATGGCACTTACATGAGAATATTAAATGTTTGAATTTGAGCAACTAAATGCCTAGTGAAATCAAAGTGATTATTAAAAGAAAATTTTAAATTACGGATGATCATTCTTGTTCAATCTAAAAAAAAATCAATACCTACAAGCCGCTTGGTGTAAATTAATTTGAAAGAGAACTTGGGGACCTGCCAGGGCAGCTCTGTCTCACCTGATCTATGAGTTTTCGGGCATTGGCGGTGGTGTAGTCACCGGCGAAAAACACGAAGAGGCAGGACTCGTCACTCGTCTTCCGCCTCCCCCCGCGGGTCAGGGGCACGATGCTCCGCCCGGCGTCGGAGGAGATTCGCACAGATTTGAACTCGGACTCAGGGTCCGGCGGTGGAACATAGTCCAACACTGAGGCTTCCTCCGGCACCAAGCTCCAGTTGGTCTCCCCGGAAACCGGGGTGAAGTCGTGGACATTGCTCCAGTTGTTGTTGAAGATGCTCAGCCCGGCATCCTTGAAGTGGAAGGCCAGGTCCGGGTAGTAGTACTGGAAGCAGCCAAACTTCATGCCTGTGGAGGACTCTATGATGGGCTGGGTGGCACAGCACAGGAACACTTCCATCTTCTTGCAGTCGCGGGTGCGGAACTGCTGACACGCCACCACACACTTCATGTCCTTGCAGTCGCGGAAGAAGACGCTTCCCTTGACTGGGCCCAGCACGACTCGGCAGTTAACGCAGTCGTCGATGGTGACGGTGGCGGAGTTGTCCAAGATGTAGATGCTGCAGTTCTCACAGTCCTGAATGACGAACTGCTGGCCGTTGAGCTTGCCTGGAAGGCGGCCGACTGTGGCGTCCTTGAGCCCTGTCAGCATGAAGTCCTTAGGGTCCACCTAAAATAAGAAAAATCATTGGCTCTTAAGATAAGGACACCAAAATGTATGCACTTTTACTGCATAGATTTTAAGCTTGTTTGTATTTTATGCTCTTCTATTAATTAGTGTTTAATAATAATAATAATAATAGCTTTATTTGTATAGCACCTTTCATACAAACAGTAGCTCAAAGTGCTTTACAGGGAAAGTAAGGCATAAAAATATATATACATATATATATACACGCATATATATACATATACACATATAAATACATACATACATAGGCATAAGACAAAAGTAATATTAGTATTGTTATATTTATTATTTATTATTAATAATAATACGTTTATTTTAGAGCACCTTTCTAGCTATGAGCACAAGGTGCTTGGCAAAACACAGTACAATAGCAGAGAACAAAGGACAATAAAAGCAAAACATAACAATGGATACTAAGTATACAAATATAAAAAGTAAAACAAGTTAAAATAAACAATCAATACAATAAAATCATACATTGGGGAAAGCCAATCTGTAAAAATGGGTTTTAAGATCAGATTTAAAAGCTGAGACTGATTCAGCAGATCTAATATAAGAGGGGAGGCTATTCCAAAGTCTAGAAGCAAACACAGCAAAGGCACGATCACCCCTTGATTTTAACTTGGACTGTGGAACTACCAGAAATCCTTGACCTGAGGACCTGAAGTGGCCTTGTTGTGGTATATGGGACCAACAATTCAGCAACATACAGTCAAGCCAGAAAGTCTGCACACCCCTTTCACCCTCTCCACGTTTCATTGCGTTACAGACTTATTCTACAATAGATGGAGTGGTGCAGAGATGGTTGTCGTTCTGCCAGGTTCTCCCATCGCTGCAGAGGAACTCTGAAGCTCTCTTACAGTGGCCATTGGGTTCTTGGTCACCTCCATGACCAAGGCCCTTCTTGCCCGGTTACTGAGTTTGGCCGGACGGCCAGCTCTAAGAAGAGTTGTGGTGGTTCCAAACTTCTTCCATTTCACAATGATGGAGCCCACTGTTCTCCTGGGTGCTTTCAATATTTTAGCAATGTTTTTACACCCGTCCCCAGATCTATGCCTCAACACAATTCTATCTCAGAGGTCTATGGAGAGTTCCTAGGACTTCATGGCTTGGTTTTTACTCTGACATGCACTGTCAACTGTGGGACCTTATATAGACAGGTGTGTGCCTTTCCAAATCATGTCCAATCAATTGAATTTACCACAGGTGGACTAGAATCAAGTTGTAGAAACATCTCAAGCAGTATCAGTGGGAACAAAATGCACCTCCGCTCACTTTTTGGTGTCATATCAAAGGGTGTGCACACTTGTGTACATATATTTTACATTTTGATGTTTAATAAATTATCACAAATGTCTAAAAACCTGTTTTCACTTTGTCATTATGGGCTATTTTGTGTAGAATTCTGAGACAAAAAATGAACTTAATCTATTGTAGAATAAGTCTGTAACGCAATGAAACGTGGAGAGGGTGAAAGGGGTGTGCAGACTTTCCGGCTTGACTGTATAGTGGCGCCAGCTCGTGCAATGCCTTATATGTGTACAATAAAAATGTTAAATAAATTCTAAATTTCATCAGCAACCAGTGTAGGGAGGCCAGCACTGGAGTGATATGAGACGTGCATTTAGTTCTTGTTAAAAACCTAGCAGCAGAATTCTGAATGATCTGTAGGTGAGCCAGAATCTTTTGGTTAATACCTAAGAATAAAGCATTGCAATAGTCTAAGCATGATGAAACAAAGGCATGTATAATTCTCTCTGCATCCTCAAATGACAAAACCTGATCTTATTTCTTAAATATTTCTAACATTTCTAAGATGGTAAAAACATGACTGAGCTAATTTTTTGGTGTGCTGTTCAAAATGTAAATTTGGGTCAAAAACGACACCTAAATTCTTTACTACAGGCTTGATATTAGCCATTAATGAGTGACTGAATTTGTCTGGCGATTGGCCCGGGGCCAATGATAAGAACCTCAGTTTTGTCCGGTTCAACTGTAGAAAGTTACTGAACGTCCAGTTATTAATGTCAGCTATACAGCCATGTAGAATAGCCAGCTTATTAAAATTGTTAGGTGTAATTGATAGTATCATCAGCGTAGCAATGAATGGAAATTCCATGCCGGTGAATGATCTGGCCTAAGGGTAACATATGTAGAGAGAACAATATCGGCCCCAGAATTGAGCCCTACGGTACACCACAGGAGATAACTTCAGTGGAGGAAACATAATCCCCAATGGACACTGAGAACTTCCTGTTTGACAGGTAGGATGAAAACCACTCCAGCGCAATCCCCAAGATACCAATGGAATTTCTCAGTTTATCAATTAAAATAGAATGATCAATCCTATCAAATGCTGCAGTCAGATCTAGCAACACCAGTCACCGGAGTCAGCATTCATCAAAAGGTCATTTAAGAACCCTGAGGAGGGCGGTTTCTGTACTGTGATGGTGCCTAAAACCAGACTGAAATTTTTCAAATATATTGTTATTTTCTACTACCTCAAGCAGTTGTTTAGATACCACTTTCTCCAGGATTTTGGAGATAAACGGTAGTTTAGAAATCGGTCTATAATTATTCATGACCGAAAAATTAAGGTTAGGTTTTTTAAGAATAGGCTGGACACTCGCAGTCTTAAAGCTATCCGGAACACAACCAGACGAGAGAGAGCTATTCAAAAGGGCCAATAGTCACAATAATGGGTGGAATAATGTCTAAGGGACTAGAGGGTTTCGTGTGAGACACAATATCAATAAGATCCAGCAGCGAGATGGGCCTAAAGGAGTTCAATAAATTAGGATGAGGGCAGTAGACCTGAATATAAGGTGCAGATGAGGTGATCTTAGATCTAATATAATCAACCTTCTCAACAAAAAAGGATAAAAACTTTTCACACTCAGCATGGGATGAAACAGAAACAGTGACAGGTACAGGATTCACAATGCAATCAATTGTGTTAAAAAGGAACCTAGATTTTTTGACAATATGAATAACTGAGAGATTACATTTTACATTTTACAGATTGACATCAAAAGTTTGACATCAAAAGATTGACATCAAAAGATTGACATCAAAAGTTACATAATAATGATCAGAAACACTGGAGACCTTTGTCATGAGGTTATTTAGGGTCAGCCCAAGAGTAAAAACAAGATCCAGGGTGTGACCATGGATTATGCGTAGGTCCAGATACATGCTGCACAAAATTGAAGGACTCCGTAAGGTTCAAGAATTCACCGACAAGCAAATATGACGGGATATCGACATGGAAGTTGAAATCACCTGCTAAAATAACTTGGTCATGATTCAGCACTAGGGAAGATAAAAATTCTGATAATTCTGAAAAACAGAATTGCATCATCATTGCAATATCCATACGACCCGAACTATTCCCCATTTAGTTACGTTATTGCTAACGCAGGGATGTGATTTTTTTTTCCTGGTTAATCAGGAAATGTTTATTTTCAGACCATAGATATCTTGTGGACATGTGTATGTCATAAGCATACACATTAAGAAATGTTGCACTCTTTGACAGCTGATAGCAGGAGAGAATGTTCAGCAAATAAAGCCAAATAGCCAGAGATATTTAGCACCAGAAAATCAGCACTTCCTGAATAATCAGGAAAAATCACATCCCTGTAACGTTAACCGGAAAATAACCGCCAACGACGTTAGTGAGACGACGAGGCTATTCGCTATTCGCTATTCGCTAGCTACATAAATGACTATATTCTAGAAATAGTCTGTTTAAAACTTTCCCCCACGCGTCACCGTCGGTGCACGTGTCAAATTCCCTTAGTTTGTTTAAAAAACTTTTTTAAATTTGATTTAGCCAGTTAGCTTGTTAGGTAGCTACGCATTGTTATCTGGTGCTGATGCTTACGGTATAGCTAGCATCAAGATGAATTGTATAGCGCTAATCCCTGGCTGTCTAGTTTGTGAGATGATATAGCAAACTAGCAAAGATATCTAACATTACGTGTGCTGCTGACTATAATCCGATTATGAGCTCGAGCGAGATAACTAACCAGCTCTGAACAGAAACAGGTGATGCAACGGGAAATAGTTAAAAAGCCAAATTAGCGAGCTAGCTATTTTAATGTAACGTAAAGTAACCTTCTACGTAAACTAAAGTTGCACACTCGTTGTCAACGTTAATCGCCTGTTCTTTGTATTTACTAGCAAGTCGCTGTAGATATCGAGCTATTTGTGCACTAATTTAGTTAACCTATTATCTTTACGTTCAAAACCGTCCATAATATACCCTGGCGACGTTAACAGTATGAGAGTGGCGGCGCGTTGTCGAGTATAACGCTACCTAGCGAGAGAGCTCAAATGAGCATTGCGTGGTCTCGCACAATCACTTTGGTTTTCTTACAAAATCCACGAGCACATTAGGAAGGTTGCCAAATTTAGCTAGCTCGCTTGCTCAAATGCAACACGTTAACCAGCCAGCCACACACACCTTATCTCGCTTGTCCCAGCTGTATTGCTTTGGTGTCTCTTCAGTGTTGCCACTGGCCGCGTTGTTGGTCGTGTTTTGTGCTGCGTTCGTCGTGAGAGTAGGATCCTTTTCGGACGATTTTCTTTTGGATTTCTTTGAAAAGAAACAGCCCATTTCTGAATATTGTCACGGCTTTTGGAGTGCAAACTAAAAGACCTAATTAAATGCCAGGAATTGTCTCCACTCTGTCGGTGGGTAATTTGTGTTCTCATATACCTGAGCTATCTTTCGATTCTTGTTGTCTTTATGACTACAAACACGCACTTCTTCAGCGCTTCCCGTTTCCCTTACCCAACAAGACAACCAATACATGCTTCGCAATTCGTTACTTAGGAACAGCGAATCACCGAGAGGGCATACGTCCAGGAAGGGGACTAACGTTACCTAGGTTAAAAAACAACAACCAATCAACTTGTCTTCTGTTCTACAAAGGCGGCGGGCGCAACTACAGTAATCACATGTGTTTCATAATGCCATGGATTTAGGAGGGCTCTCTTACATTTGACATTTTAAGCATTTAGCAGACGCTCTTATCCAGAGCGACTTACAAGATGTGCATTAATACATGGTAGGAACAATCATAGTTAGCGCACGAGATCAGTGCAGGAATACAGCAATAGACATAATTGCAGGCATCTGCGTACCATACCTGTAACACCGGGAAGGAAAAGGTTAGTGATTTTTTTTATTTTTTTAGGGAGTATAGTGTTGAACAAGTAAACAGTGGTGAAGACAATTTAGCTAGATGGACAGAGTTCAGTGGTAGTGGAGTCTGAAGAGGTGGGTTTTGAGTCTCTTGCGGTTCCCATTTGGAATTGCAGATTCATTCTCTTTAGAAATAGGTCTTTATTTTTCAATGACTGGATGGAGAAAAATATTTGGTCTATTACCCATTTATTTGATGAATCTGGCAACATCTTACCTTTTGAGGATTTCTGTATAAAATTTAATTTCCAATGCAACCGTAAGCAATATGATAAGGTTTTAAAAAGCATTCCAACTTCTTTTATTCTGTTGACCAAAAACACACTACCTTATATGGTTGTCCCCCCTCATCCCTCTTTACTGATAATTAATGGACATGATTTCTCTGGAAGGGCTTTGACAAACAAAGTGATCCGTGGTCTCTTTACAAATATTTCATATCCTATGCAATTCAGCAGGAACTCAGCTTCTCATTTTTTTTCTCAGACTACTTTAAAAAAATTACGCATTAACTTCCTAAGCTTACCTTTACCTCCAAAAACAAAAGAGATTCACTTCAAAGTTTTTAATGATATATATCCTTCAGGAGAACTCCTTAGACAAAGGTTCAATTTTGATCACAATAGCTGTATTTTCTGTGATGAAGAAATAGAAACTACGGATCACTTATTCTTCTTTTGTCTTTATAGCAATACTTTCTGGTGTGATATGTATGATTGGCTAGAATCAAAAATCTTTTCTCTCTCTCATTTTACCAGGAATGATATTACATTTGGAATCATATTGGAGGATAAGAAAACTGAATTTTTGTTGAATACCTTATTTATTTTAGGTAAATTCTTTATTCACAAATGTAAATGCATTAAGACACAACCCTTATTGGTGGTTTTCATGAAAGAACTAGCTCTTTATTATAAATCACTGAAGTATATGAAAAAGAATGCAGCGATAAAGCTTCTAAGTATTTTTGATGCCTTGGATTTGTTGGAAGGAACCCCTTAGCTTATTATATATATATATATATATATATATATTTTTTTTTTTCTTTTTGATTTGGTTATAATTGTGTTTATACTGTGCTCCGTTTCCTAAAGAAATCTGTTGTTGATGGTATCTGTTTATTGCCATATGTTGTAATTTTCAATTTTGTTAATAAAAATAAAATAAAATTTAAAAAAGAGTCTCTTGCGGAAGATCGCAAGTGATTCCGCGGTCCTGACCGATTGCGGAAGGTCGTTCCACCAGCGAGGGATCAGGACAGAGAAGAGGCGAGACCGCGAGGAGCGGCTGCCAGGCGCCCGGAGGGAAGGGACAGTCAGTTTACCAGAGGAGGCGGAGCGGAGGGGTCTGGGAGGTGTGTAGGGAGTGATGAGTGACTCGAGGACGTATGTCCTCTTCATGGACATAGTATAAAAACGTGATTTGCCCTCTCTCGCTGCATTACATCCAGGTGCTCTTATCCGATCGATTTACAACGCAAGAGAACATACGTGCATCCACATTTTTTGTTATATGGGCAACAGTGATATAGACCCGGCGAACCATTGCCAGAGACTAGCGAGTGTACCAACATCACGAAAGCACTGAAGTTAACAACGTCAACCTTAGAATCATACATACAACAGAGATCAATCCAATACCATAAAAATCACCTGAATTCAATAGCAAGTGTTAGGCGGTGGGAATGAGTGGGGAGCCAAGATTCAGTCTGAAGAGTCGGGTCTTCATTCTGCCTCGGACGCTTCTGGCTTTTCTGCGAGTTTGCTTAGCATATGTGTTGCTACTATCTTGTAACAATCTACAACTATAATCTAGACTAGAGGTTACCCAAAATGGGTTATGTGGGGTGTTTGCTGTAGATACTTGAAATAAATTCTGTAATGACACATTTTAATAATTAAAAAAAGTTGTTCCCAGTTTTATAACAAGTACCTAATATTAGCCTACACCCTGCACAATCACTGATTCATTAGTTTATTTCATTTTAAATGTACCCAATGATACAAACTAGAGTTGGGTCCCTGGCATAATTTAAACGGTTTGCTTTCAATCACCGTATAGCGCGCCTTATATATGATTTACCGTTACCAATTTGAGGTAATCAAAGAGGTTTAGGAGGAGGGCTCAAAGTCTAAATCCATTTCCACTACTTTCGCCTTGGTTTACTTTGCAAGTAGCTACTACTGTATGTGTAAATTGCCCCCTAAATTGTAACATCAATATAACCTTTGATTTATAGGCCTACTCAATATAAGTTTTTTAATATATTCCAGCATCCAGCTTCCAGTTTTTGTTTTACTGAAACCGCAATATCTAGATTTAAAAAAAAACGGAACACATTTTAATTTAGCTTCTACCATGAAATTATCCTGTAATCATTCAAAAAAAATATTTGCCAGGTTTCCATCCACTTCTGGATTCTGTCTAAATATTATTGGATTACTTTAGTAGATTCCAAATTCTTTGCTAACAGCCACATGTAACTATTGTAATACTCATGTCGTTATCAAGATTATTTACGCAAATAAGGTGTGGAAGTGAAAACAAGAGGAATTTGCACTCATGAACTCTGTGTTCTGTCCCTGTGTTTTCCAATAGATCTCTTATGTAACAAAATATCTGCACTTGGGCTAATTCCTGTTCATTTTGTTAACTTTGCCAGTAACATTTTGCATTTATATATAAATAAACCACCGTTAGCATATTATCAGAATGTCAATTAAAACAGAAATATTGCTTACATGCTATGCTTGGAAGTGACACGCCAAGGACTTAAAACGAGGCAGATATATTAGGCATATTGGTACAGAACTTTAGATTTGAACTAAATTCAAATCGAAGGCACGAGTGTTCATTTGTGCAGCAGTAAAACTGTCTCTGTCCGATGAGGTCACGTGTAGGGGAGAAACTCGGACTTCGCAATCTGGAGCTCGAGGCTCAGACGTTGCGATCTGTGGTTCAAAGCAACAGTGGCCCTCCCCTCACAAGATGGATGACCACGGATGACGTCGACCAAGGCTGACCCGTCACTGGAATTTACGAGTCCAATCCAGCGACTCTCCGATGGCATGAGGAGGAGAGGATGTGGATTAAAAGTTAAATAAATGAATCCTGCCACATTTAATTATTTTACTTTTGTATTAGGGATTCTGCAGAATTTACTGTCAGCATTCCCGAGTCGCGAGGCGGATAGACTATAAACCCCTGGAATTGGGCTATCTGCATAAATTGTGTTGGAACGGTGTAGCCATTTAGCAAATAAAATGATCAGTACATTATATATATAGATATATATAGTGCATAGTTAGGTCAGCTGAAGTTTTTTGTATTTATTAAAGAGTGAAGGACAAAGAAATAATGGTGGAAAAAGTGAAACTGGTGAATAGAGAACATGCAATGAGATCATGGGGAAGGGTTGAGTCAAGTCGGTGTGGTGATGACTTTAAGCTCTGTGACAGGAGGGGTTTATGAGATAATAAAAAGTGGGTGTATGGAGAGAGGAGTTAAATCAAATCAAATCAAATTTATTTGTATAGCGCTTTTCACAATAGAATTGTCACAAAACGCTTATCAGAGGGGGAACCCAGGCCTAGACCCCCCCAAAAGCAAGCCTAAAGGCAACAGTGGCAAGGAAAAACTCCCTTGGTAGGGAGAAACCTTGGGAGGAACCAGACTAAAAAGGGGGGGAGCCCATCCTCTTCTGGCCGAAAAAGACCATGTCATGGTCAGTCTAAGGTGGCTCAGGGCTGAAAGACTTTGCCCCTCCTGAGCCAGGTAGTCAGCGAGGGGGAGGGGGGCTAAACCACGCGGAGAGGGTCCAGATCCAGGAACTGGGGTTGGCGTGGGGTGAGGGTTGATGGGGGCAGCTCACGCTTCTCGCAGGATCTAGGGCTCGAGGGCAGGTGCCGAGGTAGAGAAGAGAACATGCAGTCTGAAAAAAAAAGCAGTGCTATAGCCAGTAGCATTATGTAAGAGCAGGGGAGCACAAGCATAGGAAATATACAGATAGCCCCAACAGGTGTAAGCTATGGCAGCATACCTATTAGGAGAGGGACAGAGAAATTTGTTTTTAATATGAGTGTCAAATGTAAGGTCCTGATCAATAATAAAACCAAGGTTCTCAACCATAAGACTTGATGTAACTATGCAATCACCTGCATTTAACTGCAGATCCAACTTGTTCCTTAATTTTTTGGGGCCCAAAACCATCATCTCTGTTTTATCTGAATTTAAAAGCAGGACATTTACTGTCATCCAATTCTTTATATCAGAGATACAAGCCTCTAATTGAGTGAGTTTAAGTATTTCACCTGGTTTCATTGATATGTACAGCTGTGTATCATCTGCATAGCAATGGAAATTCACACCATGTTTATGAATAACATTACCCAGTGGTAGCAAGTATAATGAGAACAGTAATGGTCCCCTGGTAACCACAGTTAGTTGCTGTTTTGCGAACCAGCCTGGTTTCTTGTATGTAATTTTGCATTGTATACAATAAACCCTATTACATCAGACTCTGAAGATGGTGCTGTTTTTTGAAGAAGTATTCAGTGTGGTTGGGATCCCTCAGTCTAACTGGCCCTGGCTGAGGTCAGATTTCTCCAGCATTAATTGGTCGAGCCAGCCAGGAGAGGCTCGGGGACGCTTAACACTTGGACAGAACTGCTGCTTTTTGGTTCAACAGTGGCCATGAAGGGAAATAAGGTAAGCAGAGCCTTTTTCCAAAAATCGGTGAGTTTTTGTTGTATCCGAAGGCAGTGTATCCGCCCAGGCTAAGGCATTGCAAGCCTCTTCTCCAAAAAACCTAAATTATAGTAAGAAAAAGAGTCTGATATAATATTATGTGCTTGGTGTGTATGAATGAAGAGAGGTGTATGTGAGTGTGAGAAGAAGTGTCCAATGGAAGTTCTGTGGATACCGCTCCATTTGGGTTAAGAAGGTGAATCAGGGGAGGTCTGTAATTAGTATTTTTTTGACTTGTTGTCTGTGCTGCATTTGAGGAAGTGAATCAGGGAACGGGCAAAACTGACAAGTCAGAATAAAGTTTAACACTGGCCAAGTGTGAAGGTGAATAAAGTTTGCTACGGGGCCTTCGGGACAGCAAACAAAAAGTCGCTAGGAGCCGACAGGATGGCGACTCTGGTCAGAAGTGCGTGAATGTGAGGGCA
Organism: Aldrovandia affinis; assembly: GCA_029706075.1. Taxonomy (NCBI): domain Eukaryota; kingdom Metazoa; phylum Chordata; class Actinopteri; order Notacanthiformes; family Halosauridae; genus Aldrovandia; species Aldrovandia affinis. Next base: position 3,287,102 of record JAINUG010000082.1, read on the forward strand.
ACACTGGCCAGGTGGGAAGGTGAATTAAGTTTGCTACGGGGCCTTCGGGATGGCAAACGAAAAGTCACTAGGAGCCGACGGGATGGCAACTCTGGTTAGAAGTGTGTGAATGTGAGGGCAACACTGGCCAGGTGGGAAGGTGAATAAAGTTTGCTACGGGGTCTTCGGGACGGCAAACGAAAAGTTGCTAGGAGCCAACAGGACGGCGACTCTGGTTAGAAGTGCGTGAATGTGAGGGCAACACTGGCCAGGTGGGAAGGTGAATAAAGTTTGCTACGGGGCCTTCTGGACGGCAAACGAAAAGTCGCTAGGAGCCGACGGGACGGCGACTCTGGTCAGAAGTGCGTGAATGTGCCGGCGTTGGTGCGAATGAAATGTGTGTTTTGTGAGTCTTAAGAGCGGTCTTATATGTTGAATTGGCCGAATAATTGGGAACGGAAAACAGAATTGAAAAAGTGAACAATAAAAACGATAAGTAAAATAGTTGTAGACTTATGCCCTCGTCGAATGGTCAGCTAGTGCAAGCAGAAGAGAGTTCAGAGGAAGCAATAATCAAACAAAATTTACATAAGGGTGTACAAGTATTTTTAGTTCTCTGGACTGCTGCATTTATTGCATTGTGGATAGCGGTTATTGTGTGGATGGTAGTCCACAGGTGAAAATTGTTATATGTTTGTGATACGCAGCTTATATGATACAGCCTATTTATATAAATTGCGTAAAATATTGTGATAAACTTGTCGAGGTTCCGGTCTAACAGAATAAGGACCGTGGACGCATGAGCCCCAAATAATTGTAATCTATGAGCCCGAGATAAGGGAGTAAGGTTAACGAATAATAGCACGCATAGGATTACCCCTGTTTCGCAATAATAAAGAATAAAACATATACTCTACTTGCCCTGGAAACCCTCATACACACAGGGACGTAGTTACCGACAAGTATTTATAATAAATTCTGTGCTGGCTATGAAATTAATCATAATCTTGTGAGTATCTCTGTGTTACTGATCACTGAATCAGAAACGGAGAAAGGAAAGTTTTAGATGAGGAACATTAAAACAGGGATGAAAATACAAGACACTGACTACGTTTACATGCACACCATATTCCGATTAAGGTCCATATTCAGGTTAAGGCAATATTCCGAATAAGGTGTTTACATGCGCCGCAGAATGTTGAGCTACGGGAATATTCCGTTTACATGTTAATCGGCATATTCCGAATAAACCAGCGATGTAGTGCCGCGCAAGGGCTTTCTGGGTACTCAGCTTGCTTGCTTTTGCGTTATATTGTGTTGTCTTCTTAGCACTTCTACATCATAATGTAACAAGAACACTCGTTCTCATTCACATCCTCAACCATGGCAGACGAGAACGTGAGGGTTTTCCACCGATGTTTGACCTGGTCAGCAGTGCGCACAAAACCTGCTTCTTTGAGTTTGTCGCACACCCTTTTAAAATATCGCTATTGCGGTGCTTTCGCCCATCGATGTATTCCATGATATTTAGATCTTTCATGATTTGAATACATAAATTTGTCTCATCCTCGCTCCAGAAGTGATTACTTTTCTGAGTGCTTTTCGCCATGTTGCCAAATTGCTAGCTAAAGCTATTGCTATAGCAACCAAGCTAAATTACCCAGATTCCTTGCAAAATGAACATGCGCAGACGTAAATTAATATTCCGTTAAGGGGCATATTCCGACTAACATGTTTACATGACCCAATAATCTGGTTAATACAGGCATATGCCAGGGGTCTTATTCGGGTTTTTAGTAATCAGAATATGATCTTAATCGGGTTATGGCAATCGGGTTAAGGCGTTTACATGACTCATACGTAATCGGAATATTGTCATTATTCCGATTAATACAGGAATATGGTGTGCATGTAAACGTAGTCACTGTGCATTGATTATGTTGTTTCATGTGTTGCTGGAAAAATTTGACAGTGTGATTATTGAAAAACATTTTATTTATTTGAATGCTGATGGTAGTTCTGACTTAGACCCCGATGGTGGTTTAGTGGAAAAGTGGATATTCAAAACACAAAAACTGATTCCACAGTGTACGTTTATGTTGGATAAAGAGCAGTGGGAAGGCATACGTAGCGAAAAACCTGCACAGGATTATGTTAATGAATGAGACACAGTAAAGGAAATATAGCGATATATGGTTTATTTGCGTTGTCTTAGGTTGTTTATTTTGTGTGGTCCAGTTTGTGGGAATTTACTGGTTCACAGGCTGGTTTGGTTCGTCCCCAAGTTAATGGGGGATATAGAAACTTAGGGAAATAAGGAATAATTAGGAATAATAAGAATTATGCTCAGCGGCAATACCATTCTCCCGTCGCTGAAATTTTAATTTCGTTTCGGGCAGCATTGTGTTTTCTCCGCAGTTTGTAAACTGACAGCGAATGCTTTACCGGCATTAACAATGCATCAGTGTCAAAGCGCATGAAGGAAACAATCCCATTGCATTTTTACATTTACATTTTAAGCATTTAGCTGATGCTCTTATTCAGAGCGACTTACAAGATGTGCATAAATACTCGGTAGGAACAATCATAGTTCACGCAAGAGATCAGTGCAGTAATACAGCGATAGATATCATTGCAGGCAGCTGCGTACCATACCTGTAACACTGGGAAGGATTTCCATTCATTTCATTAAGCGGAGAGTTGCTCACATTTTATTTTCATGCAACATCCAATGATAGTGCTCGGCAGGAGCCCCTTTCTGAATCCGAGACAAAATTCCCTGCAGTATTGAGAGAAACGAATCAATCATGATTACAGCATCTCCAAAAGGGAAGCAGGGCTGGCCGCATTTTTGAAGACGAGAGCGTTTCCCACAGCTGGCCCGTACACAAACTGACTCATTGTCATACGCAATTCTGTGAATGAATGTATTCAAAGCAGTTCAGAAATTTGCCTTTGCAGCAACATTTTGTAAAGCAAGGCTTTCCTTGGAGAGCAGAAAATATATATTTTCTTAACGCTTCGCAATAAATATAAAGGACAGCTAAAGGTGAAACTAAAATAGCGATCAAGAATTCTGCTCTGCTGAGCAGGCTGCTTCTGTTCATCAGATCGCTACACGGCCAAACGCCTTGTGAGATTTCCTGATATCCAAGGTATGCGCCACCCTTTCCAAGCAGAGAGATGTGTGTATTGCCAGATGTGGGAGAAGGCATGAGAAAGTATGAGATACTGATAGGATTGGGAAGGGGGAGCAGGAATCGTCAAGGTCAGTCACTTGGGAATGGGCTTCGTTATTACACTGTATAAATAATAATAACGCAGATGGAAAGATACTGAAGGGCGGTAATTGCCCCATCCTAATGTATGCAACAAACGTGTATGTTGGGAGGTTAAAACGTGTGTTTGGACCTATCAATAAAGGAGGGATTACACTCATGGCCAATGGGTGAAATTCCAAAAGCCAATGGTCACCTCAAATGTAAGAGATATATACTGCTGTCTTTTCCTTGATCTCTTTGGAGATATATATTATTATTATTATTTAGATACTCTGACATTCTTCATGCGAGTGTTAGACTGCTTCCCTGTTTCGAAACAGTAATACAACTTTTGAACTTAAGATCACAGTCTTGCTTTCTTTGAATAGTAGAATTTCCATAACAATTCTTGGTGACGAGGATGGGAGGGTGCCATTCGCCGCTGATCAGCCGCAGTGACTCCAACTGTCAACCGTGCACGGGGACTGTCAGAGGACGGTCCAGGGAGCTCTACCCTTCTACTCTCGTAGGAGGACGCGAGACCCGCCTGAGGGCCTGCAGGGGTCTGTGGTGGATAACACCATCCCGAACAGAGATAAAGGGTGAGACGTCTGTTTTCTGGAAAATGAGTGTTAGGTGAGGGTAAGCAGGACACGAGACTAATACGGGGTAGCCCCGCTCGTAGGACTGTTTCCTAAATTCAGTAGGGTGAATTGGACACCTAAAAGCGCAAGTGGAATTTTTGGGCTGAGTAATTTTATGTGACACCTGCTGTCTCGAGATAAGTATCTAACAAAATCTTTTTTTTAGTTTTTGGAACTCGGAAATTATGATGAGTCAATACTAACTGGCCATTATAATAATAGTTATGAGTTGGGGATCTAGATAAAAAAATATATATATATTAAAAATAGGGATGAAAAAAAACTACCTCAATCGGTGGATTCATATGTTTTCATGTGATGAGTTTGAGAATATAACAATTGCATATTGGTATTTACCTGGTGAGAATTTATATGTGTTAGAAAAAAAGGAAAGACGGGGAATTGGCGGACTGCTTATTCATGGAGGAGAGTGACTGGGACGATTTAATTGAAGCAGCTGCAGAAGTTGCCTCTGTGATAGTGAGCCTGTTGTTATGCAACTGTTCGGTATGCAAAGGTCTTGAACGAGAAGTGTCTAACGGTATTCTCATGGGTATGAGTGAAAAAAAAGATGAATGAATGTGATTGCAAGTTAAATTCTCATGGGTATGAGTGGAAAAAAATAAGAATAAATTGAATGTGATTGCGAATGAATTGAGTGAATAAAAAGTGTGCATAAGGATTGCGGGCAACAGCCTGGACTAAATAATTTTTTTAAAAAGGTGTTTTAATTTTTCTTTGTTCATTTGAGTGACAGGATGGGCAACAAAGGGAGTAAGGCGTCGGGTCTCCCTGATCCACTGACCGGACCGGTAAAGGTGATGTATGATAAATGGGGAATGATGGTCGTAAACCAAGTGCCCTTATGACACAAAATCACTGGGGGATGGTTTCTTTGTAATGGCACACTTAGTACAGAAAGACTAAGCGATTGTAGGAGAATATGCGAAAGGCACCAAGAGACAAAAAGGGGAAGAAGTAAAGAAGTAATAGACTGGGACAAGTTTAGGAAGTGGGAGAGAGAAGCTGAGAGAAGAAGCGATTTCAGAATTGTTAGAGGCCATGAAATTACCTGAAGCAGTAGCCATTATAAAGTGCCCAGCACATCAGAAGGTACGTACCCTGGTAGCCAAAGGCAATAATTTAGCGGATGCAGTGGCGCGTCAGGCTGCAATAGGGCAGAACATGATGGGAGTAATGTTAGCGGAAGAGCCTAGTCCCGCGGGGGACTTTTTGTCTCTCATTGAGGCACAAAACAAAGCAAGTGTGTACGAAATCAGTGTTTGGCTAAAAAGGGGGGCTGTAAAAACACAAGATGGCCCCCACAAGGGGTTGTGGAGAGGACCGGCAGGACACTTTGTAGCGCCTGCATCACTAATTCACACCATGATCAAGGATGTGCAGGGTCAAGACCATTGCGCAAGGGGGGAAGTCATTAAACACATAAAAAATGCATGGTGGTCGCCCTATTTAACGAGTATGATTGGATTGAGCACTAAATGACTGTGAAGTCTGTGCAACATATAATAACAGAAAGGCTTTTTCAGCGCCGATTGGGCACATCCCACCACCTGATGGACCTTTTAGACACCTCATGATAGATTATGTGGATATGATCGAGCAGGTCCAGAACAAGAGATACATGCTAGTGGTAGTGGATAGATTTATCAGGTGGGTAGAGGCAACACCTACAAGTAGTCCAGATGCCAAGTCAGTGGCAAAGTTTTTATGTAAACAAGTGCTCCCCAGGTTTAGGATTCCAGACAAGATCAGTTTGGATAATGGATCACATTTTGTAGCCAAAATGATGAAAACTGTAACTAAAATGTTAGGGATCAGACAAAGATTTGGGTATGTGTACCATCCACAGTCCCAAGGAATGGTGGAAAGGGCAAATGGTGTTACATCGCTGTCCGCCCTGTTCACTTTCCTTGTGTTTTTCTGCCACTTTGTTCCTTGCGTGTCATGTCTGGTTTTTGCGTTCTCCCTGGGTTGTCTGTGTTGCGGGGCGCGGCTTCGCCGCAATCTGTCTATTGTTTTCCCTGCACATTCTGCACGCTGCCCCAATCTGTTTCTTGTTCCCTCGTTTTCGTTTCAGCCTGTCACAATTGTTTTCCCCTACACATTCTGCACGCTGCCCTTATTAGTTAATGCTTTTGCCTATTTAAACCCGGCACTCGTTTAGCCCATTGCCTTTGCGTACTAGTTTTTCTAGCACTGCTTTCATTTGGTTACCTGTTCCTGACTTCGCGAATATTCCTGAATCTGCCTGTGTTTATTTTGTTTCTTGTTTAGTAGCCGCACGGCTTTCCTGTTTTTTGCCGGTTGTTTTTGGATTCCCTGTTTCTTGTTTATTTAGCCGCACGGCTAATCCTGTTTTGCCTGTTTGTTTTTGGACGGCTTGTTTCCGTCACTTTTATTTGTTCCTTGATTAAACGCCTCCTGAGCGGAGCGCACCATCTCCGTGTCGAGTCCGCTTTTTGGGTCCAGGTCTGCATTTACCGCACGTAACAGAACGCAAAGGCCATTATGGACCCAGCAGACTCGACTGCGCTCCACCACCTACTCGCCTGCCAGGAGGCTCGTATAGACCAGCAGGAGCGACACATGAAGGAGACTATGGAGGCACTGAGGAGTATGGGAGGCCATATTTCTCAGGTGGGAGAACAGGTGTCCCAACTCAGCTCCAACGTCTCTCTTCTGACGCAGACGACTTCTCCCAACCCCCCTGCGTCATCGCCGCCTGCCAGCCTGCCGGTTGGACAACCCAGGGAACCCCGCATTCCCCACCGGATCGCTATTATGGCGATTTGGGGAACTGCAAGGGGTTCCTCATGCAATGCGACCTCATCTTCCACCTACAACCATCTTCATACGGCTCTGAGCCGGCAAGGATCGCATTCATCATGGGCTGCCTTGGGGGTAGGGCGCTGAGTGGGCCACTGCCATCTGGGACAGCCAGCTCCCAGCCAGTTCCCAGTACTCCACATTCGTGACAGAAATGAGGAAGGTTTTTGATCACCCGGTGGGTGGGAAGGATGCCTCCCAGCGCTTATTCCATCTCCGTCAAGGGGACCGCAGCGTGGCGGAGTACGCGGTGGTGTTCAGAACCCTGGCGGCGGAATCCGCTTGGAATGACGCGTCGCTCCAAGGGGCCTTCCGGAACGGGTTAGGTGAAGTGGTGAAGGACGAGCTGGCTACGAGGGACTACCCTGACTCCCCGATGCTCTGGTTTCCCTTGCCATCAGGGTCGAAACCGCTATGGAGCGCGGAGGGAGAAGACCGGTCACCTCACCCCAGCGAGCTCTTCTTCTCCGTCACCTCCTGATTCCTTCCTCTCCCGAACCACCGAGCAACGGTCAGCCCCGGGCTTGCAACTGAAGAGCCCATGCAGCTGGGCAGAGCTCACCTCTCCCGGGAGGAACGCAAGCGGAGACTCAAGGCGGAGTTTGCCTCTATTGTGGTAACACGGGCCACTACCTGGCCACCTGCCCGTCGCGACCAAAAAGCCCAGGCTCACCAGTAAACTGGGCCTACTGGTGAGCCACACCCAGGGCTCCACAACCGCCCAGTCTCGCTTCCAGTTGAAGGCCACGCTCAACTGGAACCGTCAACCCCTGTCGCTGTGTGCCCTAGTGGACTCCGGGCGGATGGAGATTTCATTGATGCCCAGCTAGTGCGACAGGCTGGCATCGCCACTCGCCTTCTTGCCGTCCCTCTCCGGGTCCACGGACTGGATGGGAACCTCCTAGCCCAGGTCACTCACACCACCGAACCCCTACAGCTCATCCTGTCCGGCAACCACCGTGAGACCATTCAGCTCCTGGTCATCTCCTCACCCCAGTCCCCTCTGGTTCTCGGCCAACCCTGGCTCCAACTCCACAACCCTCATCTGAACTGGATCACCAGCAAGATCCAGAGCTGGAGTCCCTACTGTCACGCCACTTGCCTCCAGTCGGCTCGAGCACCCACGGAGGGTGCTTCACCTCCCGCCAGGTTGGTTCCTCCAGACATGTCCTCGGTTCCCCCATGTATCACGACCTGGCGGAGGTGTTCAGCAAGAGCCGAGCCTCTTCGTTGCCCCCTCATAGGCCCTATGACTGCGGCATCGACCTGCTTCCCGGGCTCCCTGCCTTCCGGTCGCCTCTTCAACATCTCGCGGCCGGAGAGAGCAGCGATGGAGTCATATATTCATGACTCACTGGCGGCAGGCATCATCCGACCCTCCTCATCCCCAGTCGGTGCAGGGTTCTTCTTCGTGGCCAAGAAGGACAAGTCACTCCGTCCCTGCATCGACTACCGCAACCTCAACGCCATCACCGTTAAAAACAAGTACCCTCTACCTCTCATCAACTCCGCATTCGAACCTCTACAGGAGGCCACTATTTTTCTAAATTGGACCTCCGTAACGCCTACCACCTTGTTCGAATCCGGGAAGGGGACGAGTGGAAGACGGCGTTCAACACCCCCTGGGCCACTTCGAGTACCTGGTGATGCCGTTCGGCTCACCAACGCCCGCTGTGTTCCAGGCGTTGGTCAACGATGTGCTCCGGGACTTTCTCAACCGCTCTGTCTTCGTCTACCTTGACGACATTTTAATTTTCTCCCGCAACCTACAGGAACACACTACCCATGTCCGGCAGGTCTTGGAGAGGTTGTGGGAGAACCAACTGTTTGTCAAGGCGGAGAAGTGCGAATTCCACGCCTCGTCGGTGAGCTTCCTGGGGTACATCGTGGAGTGTGGACAGGTGAGACCAGACCCGGCCAAGATCCAGGCGGTGGTGGAGTGGCCTCAACCGTCATCGGTAAAGGAATTGCAACGATTCCTGGGGTTTGCAAACTTTTACCGGCGATTCATTCGGGACTACAGCAGGGTAGCTGAACCCCTCACCCGACTCACCCCCCCATCCATCCCCTTCTCCTGGAACCCTGAAGCTGAAGCCGCCTTCATCGGTTTAAAGAACCGCTTCACTTCCGCTCCTGTCCTGGTCCATCCTGAGGTGTCTCGTCAGTTCGTGGTGGAGGTGGATGCCTCGACTCCGGGGTGGGGGCCATCTTGTCCCAACGCTCGGGTAAGGACCAAAAGCTCCATCCTTGCGCCTTCTACTCCCGTAGGCTGTCCCCCGCCGAGCGCAACTACGACGTTGGGAATCGGGAGTTGCTGGCGGTCAAACTCGCCCTGGAGGAGTGGCGACATTTGTTGGAGGGAGCGGAACACCCATTTATCGTCTGACCGACCACAAAACCTGGCATATATCCAGTCGGCCAAGAGACTCAGTTCTCGCCAGGCCGGTGGGCTCTGTTCTTTGGCCGCTTCAACTTCACCATCACATACAGACCCGGATCCCGTAACCTAAAACCCGACGCCCCTCCCGCCAATTCTCCTCCAAAACCGGACAGACGAGTCCCGACACCATCCTGTCCCCCTCCTGTGTGGTTGCTGCAGTGACCTGGGGAATTGAGAGGCAGATCAGGAGGCCCAGGCCACTCAACCTGACCCCAGACCTAACCCCAGCCCTCACCTGTTTGTCCCTGTTTCCGTCCGTTCCCAGGTCCTGCAGTGGACGCACTCCTCCCGTCTGGCCTGCCACCCCGGGTTCCAGCGCACCCTGTCGCTGCTCAAACGCAGCTTTTGGTGGCCGTCCATGGCCGCGGACGCCCGGGAGTTCGTACTGGCCTGCACCACCTGCGCCAGGAGCAAGGCATCCCACCAGCCCGCCAGCGGTCTCCTCCGTCCCCTACCCATCCCAGGTCGTCCTTGGAGTCACATTGGTCTGGACTTCGTCTGTGGACTCCCCCCCTCTGAAGGTAACGACACTATTTTGACCATTGTCGACCGATTCTCCAAAGCAGTCCATTTCGTTCCCCTTCCCAAGCTTCCTCAGCCTCAGAGACCGCAGAGCTCCTGGTCCAGCACGTGGTTCGCTACATGGGATCCCCGTCGACGTTGTGTCGGACCGTGGTCCCCAGTTTTCCTCCCACGTCTGGAAGTCATTTTGCCAGGCCCTGGGGGCCTCCGTCAGCCTGTCCTCCGGCTACCACCCCCAGACGAATGGCCAGACCGAGAGGGCCAACCAAGACCTGGGGACTGCACTGCGGTGCATCACAGACCGGAACCCCTCCTCCTGGAGCAATCTGCTACCCTGGGTTGAGTATGCGCACAATTCCCTAACCAGCTCTGCCACCGGTCTCTCCCCCTTCGAGTGCTCCCTAGGTATCAGCCCCCCCCTGTTCCCGGCCCAGGAGGAGGAGATCTCCGTCCCGTCTGTGCAAACCCACATCCGGCGCTGTATTCGGATTTGGGAGGACACCCGCTCTGCTCTCCGTCGCTCCACCGCGCGCACTCAACGCCTGGCGGACCGCCACCGCAGCCCCCCAATACTCTCCGGGACAGCAAGTCTGGCTCTCCACCACTGACATTCCCCTCCAGTCCACCTCCAAAAACTCCAGCCACGTTACATCGGTCCATACAAGGTACAGTCTATCATCAACCCTCTGCTGTCAAACTCAAACTCCCTCCAGCCCTCAAGATTCACCCCGTCTTTCACGTCTCAAGATCAAACCTGTCACTACCAGCTCACTGTGCCCTCCGGCCGTTCCCCTCCGCCCCCCCGGATCATCGACAACGCCCCAGCATACACCGTCCGGCGCATCCTGGACATTCGGCGCAGGGGTCGGGGCCACCAATATTTGGTGGACTGGGAGGGTTATGGCCCCGAGGAGAGGAGCTGGGTTTCCCGCCAGCTCATCCTCGACCCTTCCCTCATTCGGGACTTCCACCGAACCCACCCTCAGAAGAACAGGCCTGGTGGGTCGCCAGGAGGCTCCCGTTGAGGGGGGGGTTCTGTTACATCGCTGTCCGCCCTGTTCACTTTCCTTGTGTTTTTCTGCCACTTTGTTCCTTGCGTGTCATGTCTGGTTTTTTGCGTTCTCCTGGGTTGTCTGTGTTATGGGCGCGGCTTCAAGCCGCAATCTGTCTATTGTTTTCCCTGCACATTCTGCACGCTGCCCCAATCTGTTTCTTGTTCCTCGCTTTCGTTTAGCCTGTCACAATTGTTGTTCCCTGCACATTTTGCACGCTGCCCCAATCTGTTTCTTGTTCCCTCGTTTTTCGTTTCAGCCTGTCACAATTGTTTTCCCCCTACATTCTGCACGCTGCCCTTATTAGTTAATGCTTTTGCCTATTTAAACCCGGCACTCGTTTAGCCCATTGCCTTTTAAGCGTACTAGTTTTTCTAGCACTGCTTTCATTTGGTTACCTGTTCCTGACTTCGCGAATATTCCTGAATCTGCCTGTGTTTATTTTGTTTCTTGTTTAGTAGCCGCACGGCTTTCCTGTTTTTTGCCGGTTGTTTTTGGATTCCCTGTTTCTTGTTTATTTAGCCGCACGGCTAATCCTGTTTTGCCTGTTTGTTTTTGGACGGCTTGTTTCCGTCACTTTTATTTGTTCCTTGATTAAACGCCTCCTGAGCGGAGCGCAATTACCATCTCCGTGTCGAGTCCGCTTTTGGGTCCAGGTCTGCATTTACCGCACGTAACAAACGGCAGTCTAAAAGCAAAGATAGCCAAAATATGCGCTGATGGAAAAATCAACTGGGTGGATGCAATACCACTGGCGTTAATGAGCATGAGAATGCAAACTAACAGAACCATGTATCTAACCCCGCATGAGATGTTAACTGGTAGGCCTATGCCAGTCCCGTACCTTCGGGGTCCATACAATGAAGAAAGAACAAGCAACATTCCAGAAGACCTTCATGACATACATCCGGGAGACTGGGTGTATGTTAAAGTGATCAAGAGAAAGTGGAATGAACCCAGGTGTGACGGACCATATAAGGTGGTTCTGACAACTCCCACCGCGCTTAAGGTTGAAGGTAAAACTGTGTGGTTCCACCTTAACTACTGCCGTAAAGCGAGAGAGCCAGGACGCACACAGGACGATATTAGAGACAATCTATGGGGAATAGTAGAAAGGCAAGATGAGGAGGGAGCACTCTCAGAGTGTAGAGAGAATGAGGAAACAAGGGAGATGTAGAGGAAGGCAAGGGCAGGGAAGTGGGGAATGGAATATAAGGGCAGGAATGTTATTGTTATTGGTGGGGGCACTTCCTGAGGTTCTTGCCTCACGAAGTGATGAGAACATCAACCACCTGACAAATGATGGGCAGACTCGCCACGGGGCAACTGGGAAAATGCATTACACTTTACAAATGAAGGGTAATATGTTTTATTGATGGTTGGAATACTCTGCGAGACAAGTGACCCCGGAAACATGTGTAACGTGTTATAACACTGGTGCGAAGACAAAACCCCAAATGAAACCACTACCGTTCACCCAGGTAGGATGTACAGGGGACCAGGCATGCCACTTACAGTGCATGTTATATTACATGGCGAAATGCGAACACTTTTGTAAACACCTATCTAGTGTACGTGACAGGCATGTATACACCAAGTTTGAACTGAAACTGAATTGTACAAGCATTACATTACATTACATTATATTACATTACAGGCATTTGGCAGATGCTCTTATCCAGAGCGACGTACAACAAAGTGTTAACCGTAGTCAAGAACAGTTTAGCTGAAAGCCACCCTAGTGGAAAGTACAGTTCCTGGGTGCTAGGAGCAACCACATAGTTCAACTAGGACCCTGTAGGTAAATCTGTAGCCACAATTCAAAGGTAGCAATAAGGCAATCAATGCAAAAAAGAATGCCTAAGCCTAATACAATACATAAACAAGTAGACGTGTGAAACTAAGCAACTATGTCCCTAGGTTAACAAAAACCGGACTACGGGGAGAGGTGCACCCTGAAGAGGTGAGTCTTCAGTCGTCGCTTGAAGGTGGCCAGGGTCTCAGCTGTTCTGACTTCCACAGGAAGTCACCCGTAAAGATTTAGTCATCCATTGTGGAGACTGTTTTTTCATCCTATTTTTCCTTACTTTGGGGATGAATTTACACTGTACATCTACAATAACCCTTTTAAATATAGTCCATTTTTCATTCACAGTTCTGCAATCTAGAAGTTTAACCCAATCTATATTACTTAAATTCTCTCTCATTTTATTGAAGTCAGCTCGTCTAAAATTAAAAATTCGAGAGTTAGAGGAGGCTGTCTTAACTTGCCAAAAATATCAAAAATAACTGCACTGTGGTCACTTGCTCCTATTGGTTCTCCTACCTCTGTGCTGCAAATTCTATCAGGATTGTTACACAAACCAGATCCAGTATTGATTTCCCTCTTGTAGGCTGAGTAACAGACTGTACCAAAAGCAGTCATTGACCATATCTATAAACTCCTCTTCACATTTGCCCTGACCTGTCACTATCTCCCAATTGATAGAGGGGTAATTGAAGTCGCCCATTATTATCGTCTCTCCTTCAGCACAGATTTGTTTTATGTTATCAAAGAGCGTACTATTTATGTTACTATCTGAAGCTGGAGGTCTATAACATACTCCTATATTCAGGCCCTTCTCACGATCTCCCAATAATCTAATCCAGATGTCCTCACAAGAAACTAATGGGTTTATACCTGGAATTTCCTGCACATTAAGATTGTCTTTCACATAAAGGGCCACTCCCCCTCCTCTTTTATTAGTTCTATCCTTCCTAAACAATTTGTACCCCTCTACATTATATTCTTCCCATCCGCTGCGCCAAGCCATGTCTCTGTAATCCCAACAATGTCATAACCCCCATTTAACATGACAGTCTCCAGTTCCAAAATTTATTTTTACACTTCTCGCATTGAAACACATGAGCTTCAAAGCCTTGCTCACCCGTACGTTGCTACTGTTTCTACTATTCCTCTCCCGCTCCTCACTCCCTTCCATCCCAAGCCACACTTGCTAAAATGTTGTTTACTCAAGACTTTATTCATGCTTTCCCTGTTATATGTAGTCTTGACAGACTCCATCTGGGCAGTCTGCACCACCCTACTCATTTCGCTCTCTATCCTCCCTGCCCCCCGAATCCCTAGTTTAAATAATCCTGCACTACCCTAAGCATACGCTGCCCCAGAGCATAGGTACCCCTCCGGTTCAGGTGTAACCCATCGGGCTTGTATAGGTCACCCCTGTTCCAGAAGAAGTCCCAGTGCTCAATAAATCTATACCCCTCTTTCCTACAGAAGGATTGTAGCCACGTGTTAAACCTATAGATAAACTTCAGCTTCCCTCTGCTTGCACGTGGTACTGGTAGAATTCCCGAGAAGACTACCGTGGAGGTTTTGCTCCTAATCTTTGCTGCTAGATCCTCAAATTTATCTTGCAGGACCTCCGACCTGCCCTTTCCCATGTCATTGGTCCCTACGTGGACCATGACCACTGGATCCCCTTCTGCTTTGGCCAGGAGCTTGTCCACACGCTCAAGGAGATCTCCAACCTGGGCACCAGGCAGGCAACACACCGTGCGAGTCTCCTTAGCCTGGGAACAGACTATGCTGTCCACTCCCCTAATTATGGAATCCCCCACTACTAACAACTCCCTTTCCCTGGGAGATGTGGCCATTAGGGTGTCCTGTGGCACATGCATCCCCCCTCTCTCAGGGTCACGGGCCACAGATTCCTGCAAGGGCTGGAATCTGTTGGACACCTCAACCTCTGGAGATGCCGCCCCTTTGTGGTGTGCAAGCCCTTTCCTACTTTTGTTTCTGACTGTAACCCACCTTTCACTTCCTGCCTGCTCTAAGTTCTTCCCTCCTCCCAGCCTAGGCGTGCACACCTTCTCCCTAACGGACGTTCTAATTGGTTCTAAGAACCCTGACAATTGTGGACTCTGTACGGCCGATACGGCCGACAGCCAATTGGCCCTCGAGAACAAGAATCTTGTCTTCAAGATGCTCAATGAGCTTGCAGCGGAGGCAGGTGAACAGCCCAAGAAAATCGCTTTCCAACAGGGCGATCATCCTGCACACCTCACAAAGTTTAGGCCACATTTTAGACCCCTAGCTGACTCCCTATCTCTCCCTAAGTATAGATTTTTTACTGTCTAGATGGAGTCAGCAATACCACTCTTAAAAACACGCTAGGTGGCTCCGGATAGAAGGCAGTAGACTCTAACGTTAGTAGTAGGCTAAATGTAGCTAGAGAGCCTCTTATTTATATCACTTACACAGCTACTGATATAAATACTATATTTTAACGTTAGTTTACAACCTAAGCCCAACTATTTAACAATCAAACCTTTGTAATATACTACCTATAAATACAAAATCAACAATCCACAGCTTAAAAGATACTAGCTATCTACGTTACAGCTGAGCGCCTGAACAGCAAACCCGGATATTAAATACGACTAAAACTTCCGACGTACAATTTACGTTTATAAACGACGTTAGTTTATAAATAACTATACTAGACTACCGCAATAATTCAATTTTTCCAATCGGTTAAACCGACGAACTTACTTTTCATTCGAGGTTGCTTCTGGGAGGGTGAAACAAAAACCTTGTTAGCTTTTGTGCCAATTTAAACTAACAAGGAGAAAACAAAAGCCCGTCCCTGTCCTTTAAAGGCAACAAAGGATTACACCTTAGAAGCAGTAACTCGTAACTAATGCGGTGATATATTTATATAACGTTGATACCGGTTAACGTTATGTAGCTACGTTAATTTTCGCAAGAGTAAAATGCAAGATGCAATACAGAGCAAACAGCCCACAGCCCACAGCCCACAGCCCACAGCAAACAGCAAACAATCCAACAATCCGGAAACAGGAAACAGGATGTAGCGTCGTATCGTCTCAGAGGGCAGCAGGAGTAGCAGAGTTGTCAGGGCTGATCCAGGTCTCGGTGAGGGCGAGAAACTGGAGGGACAAGAGGGAGGCATAAGCAGAAATGCAGAATAAGCAGCATGAGTGATGGGTATGTTTATTCTGCACGAGTGCAGATGATTAAGATAAGTAAATGCCAAGACATGCTTATACCAGGGGATGAGGCGAGTACTGGTGTGGCACCAGCGGTCACGATACCCGATGATATTGAGTTCCCGTTTTGCATTGCAAGTGTTAGTGAGAGTAATTGATGGATATCTGCAAAACTATCGGAACTTCTCAGATCCGCAAATTAATTGTCAGAAGTGGAATGGCAAAGGCAACCGAGTGTGCTCGACAACAGACACCGCACCACTCAAATATCAAGAAGTAGTTGTGAATTTTGGGTTTACTGCCCACCAGTGGACAGATAAAGGGACAGTACTACAATCCATGTTCACTATACTAGACTTATCTGAAGGCACATATCCATTAGCAGATGTATACTGGTACTGTGGCAAAGACACACAAGTAAAGGCCACACTGGAAGCAAATTGATCGGGTATATGTGCGCCAGTCTCTTTAACTGGACGATTAACGGTTGTCGAGCGACAATCATGCCAGCACTTGAGACAAAGGAGACATGAGTGGAAAGCGGACAAGGATGTATGGATCTCATGGTGGTATTTACCCCACGGTATACCACATAAACATAAAGTCATACTGGATAGCCAAATGCTTGGCGGCCCATTTGTAGGGATTGATGCAGAAAGAAATTCACGCTGGATAAATGATCTATGGTACATACAATCAGCAGAGATTTATTAATTACACTGTGGTAGCATTGCAGGGGGTGAAAGAACAATTGCACACCACTTCGCTCATGACCATACAGAATAGGCTAATTCTTGATACAATGTTGGCCAAGGAGCAGGGGGTATGTGAGCGTATCGGGGGAAGAATGTTGCACAGTCATTCCAATGCATACGGGAAAAGGGGGTAACATAACAACGGCATTGGAGAATCTGAGAGATGAACACGTTAGAAATACAAAGGGAGAATCAAGAGGGTTGTCATGGTGGGACTGGTTGAACATGTCGTCATGGAAAACAGCATTGGTAAAGATAGGGGTGATTATAGGATTGGTATTGTTGTTGCATTTTACATTTACATTTTACATTTTAGGCATTTAGCAGATGCTCTTATCCTGAGCGACTTACACAGTTTACATTTCTTTACATACAATCCATTTATACAGCTGGATATTTTACTGAAGCAATTCAGGTTAAGTACCTTGCTCAAGGGTACAACTGCAGTGCCCCACTCGGGAATTGAACCAGCAACCTCTGAGTTACAAGCCCAGCTCCCTAACCATTACACTACACTGCCAGCCCTGATGCTGTTGTTTGTCTCATGTTGCCTAATTCCATTGATCCAATCCCTGATCAAAAGGATGGTAACAACTGTGACTGGACAATTTACGGTTACAACGGACCCGGGGAAGGACATTAATGATACAGACAATGACGAAAAAGGGGGGCAGATTGCTACTGCCCCCGCCATTACCGAATGGGGTGAACCAATGCATGTGTTGCTACACGGCGAAAGCGGGGTCGGGTGTTTCACTGTAATTGTCCAAACAGGACCCAACAAGTACCGAGACCAGTATGGAGAACCCGTGAATGCTAAAGGTGGTCCACTTGATTTTCCGTACAGGAACCCCCTCTGCGAGTACAGTGTGAGAGGAGGTGCTGGCTGGGAGTGCTGGACAGCTGGTGAAAAATCCCTGGTTCTGGGCCGACTATGCAGATTACAACCCTGATGAAGAAGACTTTGAATGGAACGAGGAGGAGTGACCCAAATCACTGTGCATCGTATGTGCTGAAACAACCTCTCCACAGTGATGACCCTCTATGGTGGGCAAAGCACCTGGGTTGAAGAAACATAACATTTACACTGACTGCACACGCATACATGGACTGAAGCAGATATTAACACACACAGGGGCCAGACGCTCCCTTACCTATGGCAGATAGATTAAAAAAACACACATAGTTATCTCACACACATCTGCCAGAGAAGATCACGATCAGCGATGGCTGAATGAAAGGCAACCTCCCCTCTGTCCACTGGTCCAGCGGTTTCGACGCAAGACTGTGGAAAAAGAGAAGATATTATCCTGCTTAACAATTTTATGTAACTTTATATGGCTAAACCGTGGCTGGTTCTATTACCACTATAATCATGCATTATGGTACTTACAAATGAATATATAGTCTGTCTAGAGGAAGGTCAGCCTGCATTGAGCTTCGTTATGAATCAATGGCCACAATTTGCTCTGTGGGTGATGAAGAAAGACTCCTAACCGCCATGACTACAGGTGGTATCTATGTGGAGGGGGGCCCACATGACGCAAGAACAACAAGGGTATCCGCATGCCCAAACAACATTCTGCATGTGATGACAGGACAAGGACCCAGACGCAGACCAGGATCAGGCAGAGAGGAATGTTTAATTCAAGCAAGATTCAAAAGCCGATAGAGTTAGCAAAGACACAAAATCGAAATCCAAAAGAGTAGTCAAAAACAGTCCAAAAAAAATATATAATAATAATCTGAAAAGGCAAACAAACAAAATCAGCAGGCAAACTCGAAGTAAAACAGAAGGGGTGTCTCGGAATAATGCAACAAACTCTGGCTTACAAGTAATCGGCACAGTGAATGAGGATCAACGTTCTGACAAAGACTGAAAGCAAACAAGGAACTTAAATACAAACGGGGAAAGTGACACAATAGGAATCAGGTGTGACTGGGAGGGGAAATGGGCAAGAACACTGGTTAGATCGATTAAGGATCACTAATACAATAACGAGGGGAAACGAAAGACACGGACTGGGAAGCACATAGACACACTAAAAATACACGACCTGGAAGAGCAGGCAGACACGTGCACAGTTCGAAGGGGAGGAACGCATATAAAGAAATTGCGTGCAGATAAAGAGAGAAGCGTACAGGGATAGGACAAAGAGAGAGAGAATGATAGCGATAGGTAGAAGCGTGAGATAATTAGTAATTAGTAATGTTAGTAACTTAATCTAAATCCCTAATGTTAGTAGATTAGTAGGTTAGTACTATATACATCTAACTAATATATACAGAGTGTTTAGAAAGAAAGAAGGAAGTAAACGAGATAGAAGTCGAAATCTCCCGAATAGTGCAATAACAAAGACGAGGAGTGGAACTCGAACAACAAGGAACACAGACAGACGGGGAACAGAACGTGAATGATGAGTGATGAGAAAAATAATAAAATACAAAAACAAACGTCTCAAAACATAACACTGCATTGATGCTTGAGTCTGACTACAGTCGTGCGGGTGCGACCTGGGTGATGGCTGCTGGGCAAATTGGTTTACTAGTGGCTCATGTGAAGCAACAGAAAGGCCGGCTAGGGAGTCTGTTGGTTTATTTACTCATCAGCGAGTCGATGTAGGCTGACTAGGTTTCTGATGTTTTTATTGTTTAACATAGTGATTTTTGTTGACTGATGAATTGAAAACTGTATCGTATGAATAATCCAATTGTAACCCTCTGTTTGATGCTGTGTAGGGATAGGAGCATCGAGTGAATTTGACCCACTCCCCGCAAAATAGGGAGGGGATGTTTTCCATATGATTCTCAGTTCTGCTGTTAGGTCTCCCTCCGGGCGATAGTCATCATCTTGATGATCGCTGTAGCCTTGAGATAGCGACTTGCTGTCTGGCAGGATGGGGTCTGACAACAGACAATAGGGATGGCATGACATGTGTAACTGTGACTGAAGAGTCACAAAGGGGGCAATGTGGAAGTGAAAACAAGAGGAGTTTGCACTGATGAACTCTGTGTTCTGTCCCTATGTTTTCCAATAGATCTCTTATGTAACATAATATTTGCACTTGGGCTAATTCCTGTTCATTTTGTTAACCTTACCAGTAACATTTCGCATTTGTATATAAATAAGCCACCGTTAGCATATTATCAGAATGTCAATTAACCCCCTGAGGTCCGTGCTTAGCTCAGAGAAGGTTTGTGATTTTGGCGTGGTCTGATATTTATCTCAATTTCATCAACTTAACACACACTTACTCCAAAGTGTTTGATATTCTTATTTGAAGGACAATCACAGCTACATTTATATGCCATCAATAGTTTGGTCAGTATCATATGCAGCTTGTAAATAGATCTACAAACACAAGTTATAAAAGAGTAAATTTTTCTGCCGTCACAAAAGTTGTGAAAGCACACACTAAACTATAGTGATGAATTGTTTTTGCCAATGTGCGTTTGTTCATCAAGGTCTTGGTTATGTAAGGGTGTGAAAATAGTTGAACTGGTCACATTTATTTCAGGCTGTGGGAGGGCTATATGCTAATTTACTGAATAGTCATGATCCACACCTGAAAGATCTGTCAGATGGGCCATCTCTCTCAAAGGCCATCAGACAAAGACATCTTGCAGAGTACGCATTTCTTGCGACCAACAGAAGCCAGTTTGCCAACATCCAGAGTCTGTTTGGCAGTGGGCACAGGCACATGATCAAAAGTAGCCCGTTTTCTGGGTTTAAGATATTTATCTTTAAACGTCTGTAGGAAAACGAAAGCAAAATCCGTGTTTGCGAAGACACGGAAAGACAAACAAAACAAAACAAAATAACCAACGATCAGGAACAAACAAAACGTATCCAAAATCTCGGAATAAACTAAACGCTGGGAATCTAAACAACAATAAGCACACAATCAAACAA